>JAQNCB010000007.1:20441293-20456333 GCA_030068295.1 Euristhmus nudiceps | reverse complement strand
CTCTCTCTCTCTCTCTCTCTCTCTCTCTCTCTCTCTCTCTCTCTCTCTCTCTCTCTCTCTCTCTCTGTGTGTGTTTGGCAGGTTTTCAATTCCACCCTCTCTGTCATTCATTTTTTTCTTGTCCATTTCCAGATCACATAAAAAAAAACAAAAAAAAAACAAAGGTAAAAATGTGTTATAGTTCGTGCTATGAAATGTTCTATTTACAGTTTTGACACCTCAATACGAGATCTTCTTTCAGCAGGATTTTCTCTCATCAGCTGTTACTTCATGACTCGATGTAGGTTAACTGTTTACTCTGATCTATACTCTATTGAGGGACTGGAAACCGGGCTCGTAGGATGTAAAATGAAGACACTTTCCTCTAGCATTAAGGCAAAACACTTACAGGGGAATCAGGTGACATTTTAGAATCTGTAGATATCACAATAAGCCGTGGCCAGCTGATTGGTGTAAATTAAACTTTTTGGGGGGTGTAGGTACAGCAGGATGCCAAGTTGGTGGAATAGACTCCATTAACATTTAACTTCACGTGATGGTGTTCATAAGAGGAGAATATTTCTCTCGAGATTTTAAGAGATGAAATTTATCCACAGATGTCACCGTTCTTTAAATTGTCATTTCTCCCTGCAGTGTCCTGCCTTTAAACTGACTGCCTGTATGTCGCTGCCCAGACTGATATAATAGTATTTTAAATATCTACACACAGACACATGTAAACACAAGCAAGGCACAGTAGTGCTTGTACGCGTGTGACCAGCAGGTGATGATCTTCGGTATTTTGTTGAAAACTGCGTGCAAACGCTGACTGTGTGTTCACTTTGTCTCCCGCTGTAGTAAAACTATATTCAGTAAAAGCTTGGATATCTCTGACGCCTCACTCAAGTGCAGCAAAGAGGAAAGGTACTAACACCCCTTCCTCTTCCTCTGTGTCCCTTATTAAACCCTCTACCAAGATGCAGTGTTGCTTTTCCACTTCAGCTCTTTCCATTTAGCCATTTATTATTACTAACCATTTCAACGGTTTGAAACATTTCCTCAGATTAAATTATTTTCCCAATATTTACAAACCGCCTGTATTTAATTTCTGTTATGACTGCTATGCTATGCTAGCTATTCTCAAACTTTTGCAGCCCAGAGGGATATCAGTCAATCGTCCTGTCATTTTCTGTGGCCTGTCTGTGGTCACACTGAAATGGAACACAGTTGGCATCTCTCTCTTTCATTTCCTGGCTCATTTCCAGCCTGCCTCTTTCATCACATCCTTGATTCGCACTCAAATGTCAGGACGGGGTTGATGGCTGAAATGAAATTGGGAATAGACTGAAGATGACCTGACCCCAGAATGATACATATAAGGCGACTGAGACTTTAAAAATTATCATCGAAATGTAATGAAATGAAATAGAGTGCTCAGGGAGATGCACATGCATACAAAAAAGGCAATGGAGTATCAGTATCTCTGAGCTTTCTCTCATGTGTAGACACTGTATCCTCATTATATTAGTTAGATTGGATTTACTTTGTTTAACTAAATGCTACTTATTTAACCTCCTGACTTCCTGGTGAATCGTTGATATGTGCTTCAGGTTCAGTTCTCTACAAATTGTGTGTACATTATAGGCAGTCTATACCCTCCAGGGTAGGGTGTGGTAGAAAAGGGCACGGTAGGGTAGGATATGATACCGCTTTTTACAGTCCAGAATGCATCAGAGAGGTTTACTGGAGTTGTTGCTTGAACCGCCGATCTTTTTTTTTTTTTTTTTTTAAATGTTTACTTTTTTTTAATTAGAATTCTCCATGTTTAAAGATGCGCAGTCAGTAACATTCATTCATTTTCTGAACCGCTTAATCCTAATTAGGGTCGAGGGGAGGCTGGTGCCCACCTCAGGAGAGTACACCCTGGACAGCTCGCCAGGCCGTCGCAGGGCAGAAACACGCTGACGACTATGCAGTGTACTCTTGATGAAAGTCAGCAATGGTTCTTTTACATCCCTCTCACTACAGACAGAGAGAGACCTGGCCAGCCTTTGATAACCCAGTTAGCTGCACTGGGGGAACAGCAGCGACAACCCGTTGATAGTGGGGCTTGAACCACCAACCTTGGGATTGGAAATCCAGCACCTTACCACCAGGCCACCACTGCCCCCAGTCAATATCATGTCAGTGATAAATCTGACTTGGCAGCAATCTGCCACTCTCACATTATCATCTCATATCATCACAATTTATCTTGTAATTTGTTTGTTTTTTTGATGCGTATTTTTATCGGCACTAAAGTAAACAGCGAAAAGCTTCCCTGCATCTTCACTGTCTCACTCTATAAGTTCGTACATTCTGCTTGAGCCGCTCTTCTCTCAAGGATGTTGAATGAAGAGCCCGTAACGGTCTGGACATCTCCCCCCCACTCGGTCGGATAGAGAATTAAATGGCAGCTATTTTCTGCCTTTTCCAGCTTTACAACTTCTCTATAGCGCTGTGTGAAGCGTGTAGGAGCTCAAACTGTGTGTGTTTTCGAGCTGTGTTTGTTTTCGAGCTGTGTTTGGGTGGTTACGTGGGGTTTCTTCATATGTGTTTGTGCTGTAGGAATGTTATTTTTCGTTGTAGGTTTGGTGTGTATACAGCATGTATTTGTGTGTTTTGCTTTTTATTTTGTTATCTCTTTCCAGCAGAGAACTTTTCATGCTCCGAGACTGTTAGATCTTTCCGCGTTAGAGAGCCGGAGATCAGAGCATATCAGGAAGAAAGCAAGCTTTGAAATCTCTTCGGAGACACATTTGACCTCTCAAAACAGCTGATGGAAAGGCCTGGTGGTTTTTTTGGAAGATAGCATGGAGATCATTCAAAAATGTTGACAGCACAGATGATACAGCATGCAGATAATTAAAAGTTAGCGCTATTAGTTATCAGGTCGACCAGTTGTCATGCTTATTGTTTGCTTATTGGAGCTTTTACTCCACACTTCTACAAGCAGCATTTATGATTTTATCTAGATGCCATTTGACAGTTTACTCCACCCAGGGTTGCTCCTTTAATCCCATCGTGCCTTTGGGCTGAGCTGTGTTTGCTTAATGGGATTCCTGGCACTTTTGCTTCTCACTTTAGCCCCTACTCAGCTTCAGCAAGCTGCCCTGTAGCACTCTGGAACCCGTCTCAACACACTACCATTAGTCTCACAAACGCAACAAGCTGTCTTGGGGACTGTGTTCAGAGTCCAGTCCTGCTGATGCCAGAGCAGCCTGATGCGCTGAGTTATTAAGAGCGAAGCCTCTGGTGACATTTACACTGTGATATAAAGCCATCAAACCACCCACATAAAGCACTCGTCATATCGCTCGGTATAGAGAGGTATTTAAATGTATTGTGCTGTGTTAATCATGTTAATCATGTTTCATATGACTAGCTCCTAGCATACATTACCGAGGATTTATGAAGTGGGGTCGTGTTTATATAACCGCCATGCCCTGAATGTCCAAAATTGATGTTTGAGTTATTATATTTACATTTGGTTATAAATAACTGCAAATGTAATTGCTTTGAATATTACTGTGCCCTTTTTAGCACTGATTAAAATACAATATTCAGCATTGAAGCGGAAACTACTCCTAATGTAGTTCACAGTATGTGGTCTACAGATATACTGGCACCCTTGATAAAACCGTCTTTAAAAATTCCTCATTAGAGCTAGTATTCTCTCAATGCTATATAATTGCTAAAAGATATATTTAAAAATACATCCAAGCAGTGGAAACAGAGTTTTCTTGTTCGGTGGTGTTGAGGTCAGGCGCCTGTATACAGTGATCCCTCACTTTTCGCGGTTAATGGGGACCGAGACCGTGCACGAACGCCGAATTTCCGCGAAGTAGGACCGACCCCCCCTGACTGACGTATAAGTACGTGTGTGTGTGTGTGTGTATATATATATATATATATATATATAATATCAATAAATGCTCTAAAAACAGCATTAAAAACAGTTTTTAGAACTTTTAACGTTATTGTACTTCGGCTCTACACTGCCTCCTTGACTTCAGATTCTTCTTCTTCTTCTTCTTGCTGGGAATGCTGGGAAATTCATCTCGACCAATCAGCTTGCATGATTTCAGAGCCGAGTGAACCCGAGTACCAAGCCAGAGTCGGTAGTGACTTGCGGCATTTCCCTTAACTTCTTCCCTAGTTTTTCTTAATTTTATTTTTTTATTTTTCAATGAATATTTGTACTTATAAATAAAATGCACTTAAGCCGCAGAACCTGAAGCACGAAGTAGTGAGGTATCACTGTATGCCACTCAATTTCTTTCAGGTCATCCTCAGCAAACCTTGTCATTGTGCAGCCCACTTTGTGTACATGAGCATCGTCATGCTACAACAGGGTCTTCCTGCTAAGTCACAGTGAAAGAAAAAATGTGCATTTTCTGCATACAAAGAGAGCTGTCCAGGGTGTACCCCGCCCTCGCCTGGAGTTGGCTGAGATGGACACCAGCCTCGCCGCAACCATAACTAGGATTAAGCGGTTCAGAAAATGAATGAATGAATACATACAATGACATCCTGTATGACCGTGTCCTTCCACCTTTGTGGCAGCAGGAGTGAGAACCACATATGGATGTGATGGTTAGGTGTCCAAATAACATCTGACCATATAATGTACCCACAGTGAGGTTTTAAAGTTTGACAGCATATTGAACTATAACTATTTCTTTCTTTATTTCTTTTTTTTGTGATTTCCCCCCATTTCTTCCTAATTTTAGTCGATTCCAATTCCAACCCATCAGATATTGCCTTCCCCATCACACGACCACCACCGACCTTGCACCACCAAGCATGCACATGCCCCATCCGTGACATGCGATGCTAGCCACCCTCCTCTTTTTGAACTGCAGCGCCATGCGTATTTGGGGGTGTTCTAACACACTTGGAGGGAAAGCGCTATCCTACCTGTCGTACGAATAAACTCACAGACGCCCATGATTGGCTGGCGATCGTTGTGAGTGAAAAGGAAGTGAGCGTATGCCGTTCCTCCCTCCTGTGAGAGCTCGGCCAATTAGCTCCCATGGACTCCTTGCTTTGTGCATTAAGCCGAATTCGAACTTGCGATCTTCGGGTTAATAGTCGCGCACCTTGTCACTCAGGAGCCCCCTTTTTTTATTATTTTTCCTTTTTCTTTTTTGTAAAGTGGAAATAACCAGAAAATTTAGAATATTAAGACTCATTTAAATTCTGCACTCTTTTAAGATTCCACTTTAAGTGTTTGAGAAGGCACAGTGGTGTATTGGTTAGCACAGTTGTCTCACAGCAAGAAGATGATAGATAGATAGATAGATACATACATACATACATACATACATACATACATACATACATACATACTTTATTAATCCCAGAGGTAAATTCACATTTTCCAGCAGTATTTGCAGTAAACAGCACACACTTGGGTCCTGGGTTGAGTCTCAGGCTCAGGTGATTCTGTGTGGAGTTTGCATGTTCCACCTGTGCCTGCATTAGTTTTCTCCGGGTACTCTGGTTTTCTCCCACAATTCCGAAGACCTGCACACTAGGCTTACTGGCTATTGTAAGTGTGAAAGGTTGTGTCTGTGTTAGCCCTGCAGTGGTCTGGTGAGCTGTTCAGGGTTTACCCCGCCTTTGCTCAGTGTCAATTCAGATACACTTTAGCCTCCCCACGACCCTAGTGGGATTAAAGAGTTCGGCGAGTGAGTGAGTGATTGAATGAGTTTAAATGTTAACTCCTTTGGCTCTTATCCCTTTTATTAACACACATGGAATTTCATTGGCACACAGATTTCTTCCAACATGGATCGTGTGTAAAAAAGGATATGGAATAGGATATACAAATTTGTAATAACAATATTGACTTTAATTAGAAAGCAATGCATTGGGCTCCCGAGTGGCACATCGACAAGGTGCGCGACTATTAACCCGGAGATCGCAAGTTTGAATCCGGTTTAATGCACACAGCTGTTCGTGGCCAGAATTCCATGGGAGCTAATTGGCCGAACTTTCACCGGAGGGAGGAAGGGCATACACTCACTTCCCTGTCACTCACAGCGATCGCCAGCCAATCATGGGTGTCTGTGAGCTCCTTCATACAAAGGGGGCGGATAGCGCTTTCCCTCAGAGTATGTTAGATCGCCCCCAAAATATACGCACGGCGCCGCAGTTTGAAAAGAGGCAGATGGCTAGCATTCCATGTGAAGGAGGGGGTTGTGTGTGTGCTTTCACATCTCCCCGGTCGGTGGTGGTCATGTAATAGAGAAGGCAATCCTTGTGATAGGTGGGAATTGGATAAGACTAAATTTGGAAGAAAATTCGAGGGGGGTGGATTTAAAAAGAAAGAAAACGATGCATATTATAAGAGCATTTTCACTACTGGTTTCAGACTTCTGAACACACAAAGATCCTACAGAAGAGGATCAGTTTTGAAAGCTGGAGAAAGCAGTGGATATATAAAATGGTTCATAATGTCATAGCTGTTATCAGAACATAACATTTATTCCTCGGGTTTGAAGTGAATGTGGATAAGCTTCCTCACCTCATTGCTCCTGTAATAACAATGCAAACTGAGACGCTGTTAATGTTGTGTCCATCAGTGTTGACATGACTAGCCTCTGGCAAAAGTCAAATCCTTCGTTTTGATGGTACAGAAGTTGTAGTGAGCGTGTTTTATTCTATATAGTCTGTATTGCGCAATGCATCTTTATAGTCACTCAGTTGTCAGAGAAATCCTGATAATTCCAAGGTCTTAGTTAACAGTCACCTGTTTTGTTTTAGTCGGATATATGAATAATTCATGCCGTGTCCTTTCTCTCTAACGCCTACATAATGTTTCAGGCTAATGCTCCAGGCTGAGTCTACTCACATACTCGTAGTGAATTCTGTGCTGGATTCAGCTCTCTCTGTACGTTATGAATTTACTGGTTATCTCTCTCCCACCCTTGGCACTGGGTTTGTTGTCTCTGAGGGCTGAATTACCAGAAAGGAGAAGCAGAAAGACAGAGAGGTTTGAGAGAAAGGACTGAAGGCTTGCCTCCTCCTGCTGGCGCGAGTACTTCAGGGAGCTTCGGAAAACCTCCTGAGAGGGGGAAGATGGAGAGCGTGGAGATAGAGAGGGAGAGAAAGGATATAAGCATGATGGGAAATAAAGGGTAATAACGGGATAGACTGAGTGAGTGGGCGGGCGAGGACGAGCGACAGGGAGATAACAAAAGGACAGAGCGAAAAAGGAGGTGAGAGAGAAAAAGTGACATGAAAGAAGGGGAACAGCTGGGTTCTGTCGGCACTGACAACCATCTTGGCTGATGAAGACAGATTGGCGACTGTGATAATTCATTTGCTCCTGCTTGGAGGTGATGGAAACGTGCTCTCGTGTCTGTGTGGACATCTGTCGCGAGAGAGGAACAACAGGCTCGGCTCAGCGTGAGCGATAACACTGGAAAGTTCAAAACATGGCTATGTTATGCTAAGTTCAGCAGCGTACGCCTGCGCCTCTCAGCTTTCCGAAAGCAACTTGAGGGAATTTATTACTGACCACGGTGACGTCGATTATCACTCTTCATACCTCGGTGGTATTGAATTCTTGATTCTGATTGGTCAGAAGGCGACAGCATGGCTCAGACAGGAGTTCCACTCCTGGGTTTATATTCATTTGTTCTTTCTACTCATAAACAGAGTAAAATAGAAAAAAATCCATGAGAAATTGTTTATTTGGTAGTTTTGAAGAAGCACTTAGTCGCAATTAGAGGTAAAGCTGTTACAACATCACACCAGCTTTTTTATTTTTGTCTAATTGATTCCAAGAGAGAAAAACTAAGTGTTTCTAACTGATAGAAGATGAACGATATCAACAAATATCTCACAACAGTAAATATACATTGAAGCTGATGAATGTTTTTATTTTTAATTATCGTTCTGAAAAACCCACACCCTGTACTGTTTTATTGCTCCACTAGTTTCAGTTAGCATTTGTTATATTTGTGCAGTCAGTAGATGTTTCCCTCAACCAAACCTAGTTCTCTGAAATAATCCCGCTACTGATACACCTCGAGGCTTTTCTGTCGAGCCTGCTGCAGTACGTCCCTAAAATTCAGTGTGTGTTGCTGCAGGTCACGCTCTATCAGCGGAGCGTCCTCGGGTCTCTCGACCAGCCCTCTCAGCAGTCCAAGGGTGAGTGTCTCTTCCGTTTCTTCTTCTTCCTCTTCCTCTTCTCTGTCAGCCTGCTATGCCGTATCTGTTGCTTCCATTACTGACGTCCTCCACGAACTATCTCTCTCTCTCTCACTCACTCACTCACTCACTCACACACACACACACACACACACACACACACACACACACATACACAGGATTCAGATTTATATATAGTTTTATATATAGTTAGCTGAGAGTTTGTGAATGCTTAAACACGTGCATGGTTATTTAGGTTTTCAGTCATCCAGATTATTGAAGATGTTTTGTAGAATCACTGTACAAAGTTAAAGATGTGTTACTTGAGACTTTATTAGCTTTCAGCTAGACTTGATAAAGCCTTAAAATGGGTTGGAATTTACATTTAGATTTCTTTTTAAATGAACAGGCAGCGTAAGGCAATCTGGCTCAGAAAAATTCACCCGGAAGAATACGACAAGTTGAAAATTTGAGATGATAAGTGTTCAAATAGAAATACAAGAAACATAAATAGTTTTATTGGTTCTCACTGTACAGTGTGTGGGGAGATTCATTCATCATTCACTTTCTAAGCCACTTAATCCTAATTAGGGTCGTTGGGAGAGTGCCGTCTATCTCAGCCGACTCTGGGCGAGGGCGAGGTACACTCTGGAGAGCTCGCCAGAGCAAACACACACAACTATTCAAACTCACAACTAGGCATGATTTGGAACAGCCAATTAGCCTACTGAGCATGTCTTTGGACAGGACAGGGAGGGAACCCACATAAGCACGAGGGGGACGCGCGAGCTGGGAATCGAAGCCAGGCCTTCTTGCTGTGAGGCAGACGTGCTAACCACTACGTCACCGTGCCGCCCTGTGGGAGAAATAGTGTTAATATAATTCAAGATTCAAGAGTCTTTATTGTCATTATGTTCTCACACAATGAAATTTTGTATGAGACTCTCAGCTTTAAAAGGTACAAACAAGACAATAAACTGCAATTAAACACCATCAAGAGCAGAATATAAACACAAGCAATTATATCTACAAACGTTAAGTAAAAATCTAAAATGGAATGTAAACTCTAAACACCTGTGGTCGTTGGCCACTCTTCATGGGATTTGTGTGTGTGTGTGTGTGTGTGTGTGTATTTATTTAGTTATATACAAAGGTTTTTTATATATATATATATATATATATATATATAACCTAATTTATTTAATTTACATACATAAAAATTCCATATATCTATAACTCAACATAAATTTAAAACATATTTTAGTGGCGCTCTTGGATGGATCCCCGGAGTCATGGAACACGACTTAAATAGTTGTCCTGTGTCTGTGCCACAGGAACCCCAATATGGTGGCTGCATCACCAAAAAACACTAAAAACGATTTAGTATTCATCAGGAAACTGAAATCCTGAAAAATAAGCTGGCGAGAGGCACTGAACAGAAAAGTTAAGTTTACCTTTCCTGCTTTCACTCCAGACAGTAGTTGGGAAATGCAGGGGAGACCTGAACCGTGTTACTCGTAACACCAGCCTCAGACACCTATCAATAGAGATGTCTGTCGGGAGCTTCACCTTCAGGCAATCTCTAAATATATATAGTAATAAGAATATATGATGTATATGTATGTATGTATTTTAATGTTTCTATTTTCTAGCAAGTTCACAGTATCATGCTGAGTGAAAATTGTCTTCGATATTAAACACTAGTTCAGTTATTCCTGTGAGTTCTTGGATTCTTTTTGGTGCCAGGTGATTACTGTAAAATTTGGCTCCAATGCAATTATCCGTTTTAAGAGTCTTTTATACGCATTACCCTATCACAGAGGGGCTGGTGGTGTAGTGGTTAGAGTGTTGGGCTCATGATGAGGAGGTCATGGGTTCGAATCTCTGTGAGACCCCCACTGTTTTAAGACCCCTGGGCAAGGACAAGTGTGCCTCTGTCCACTGAGCAGTATAAATGGGTACCAGTAAAAATACTGAGAAGGTAACCTGCGATGGACTAGTGTCCCATCCAGGAGGAGCTGAGTCGCTTCACATCCTAGTCGCTTCATGCTGCAGAAACCGTGGATAAGCACCGGCACTGATGAGCCACTGGGCTCGGGTGTAAAAGCCCACCTTATCATGTCACACATGTTCCACAACATTGGATGTAGCTGTAAGTGGACTAAAACTATGCTGTATTGTTCTTTGATAATATTAATAATTTAAAAAAGTAGTGCTGGAAAACTGGTGTGGTGCACTGTTATTAGAAGATGCACTGTTATTAGAAAATAATCAACTTTGTGGTGCTAACATCACATTATCTCATGGCTGACTGATTTTGCTTGTATTCTGTTCCCTACTTACTACACAGCACATAAAGCATAGAAAGATGGGTGTGTTATAGTGGGGACTTTTTTCTTTTTTTTTTTTTTTTGATCCAAGGAGATCCTTTATCCCGTCCCCCGTTCCGTTCTGAGCCCTTCGGAAATCCAGCGAAGGGAAAGGCGTGTAAAAATCCGCCTTGTTCTGTGATTAGAGGAGGATCTTGTGGCTAAACTTTTCTGGCTGACTTGTTTTCACAGCACTCGCAGATCACAGCTACCTTTATTTAAAGCTTGCAGCTCTGCGGGACACTGAACCCATGGCTGATTTAAAAGAGAAATTGATTCCTAAAACCCACTGCAAGCTCTCTTTCTTCTGTCTTCACAGGCGAAAAGACATTTTAAGAAATCAAGAAACCATGAATTATGCGTCATAACTTCACTCTCACTTTTTCACTTCGTCAGTAGCTCTGGCTTAGAGGGGACTTTTATGACTTGGATCAATGCGTACTCACAAATTTAAATTACTCGACTCTACCAGGTCTTAAATCTTCCTCAGATATTTGTGAAAGCATAAAATACTGTTCAGAAATTTGGCGCTCCTTAACTGTCTGCCTGAAATCAAATTAACAATGTAAAACGAGTTTATCGATTTCGCTCCACCACAAACTTTTGTGGCCGTAGTGACATGAACTGAATATTACACAAAGTTTGAAAAGTTTCTATCCCTGTTCAGATCTGTTGGAGTTAATTTGCTTTAATATGTATCACGAAAGGTGTCTGAGGATTTAACACAACACAGGTTTACTTTGTTCAATTTTATTCAAGTCATGAAATGTTTAATTAAGCTCAAACGCTCAAATGATCTCTGAGCAGTCAAGTTTAAATACAATGAGATCAGGGAAGCAGCTCTCGCAGGACCAAAAAACAGAAAATACCCGCTTGCACAAAGCTGGAGTAAGCGCTGGGTGTTGAAAGGTTTGAGAAAGAAAGCGCAAAAGAACCCAAAGACGCTGAAAGAAAAAGAAAAAAATTTGATATGTAAAGACGGCACAGTGGCGCAGTGGTTACTTCGTTCACCTTATTGCATGAAGGCCTGGGTTTGATTTCCGAGTTTGATTGTGTGGGTTTGTGGGTTTGATTGTGTGGGTTTCCTCCAGGTGCTTGGGTTTCCTCCCACAGTCCAAAAAACATTAGGCTAACATGATTGCCGGTTCTGAGTTGTTTCTTGGTGTGAGTATAAATGGTTAGATACGTTTTCCCCTGCAATGGTCTGGCGAGCTGTTCAGGGTGTACCCCGCCTTTGCCTGGAGTCGACCGAGATGGGCACCAGCCTCCCCATGACCCTAATTAGGATTAAAGGGCTTAAAAAATGAATGAAAATGTAAAACATTCCAGCATTTGCAGAGATAGTTTTATTAGTTCACTGTTATTCGAGTCTCATGGAATGATTTGTGATCATGAAAAATGTCCGTAAAATGTTTTTCACATTTTAAAAGTATTAGATGGAATAGTTAATACATAATAAGGGTGCACTAACCTTTGCACTGAACTTTACAAAATGCTAATGAAAGGACACACATTTCACTGTGCACATTCTCTGCTTCACTTTTGCTTGATCCACAGCTTCCCAGCTTCATCATGGCAACCAGCACCTTCTTTTATCTGTTGCTTTTAAATAATCTCTCTTTTTATACTCCATGAATGGCTTGCTGATGTTTCTTTTCCGGCCTTGGCTAACTGCATGTTCTTTTCTTTTTCGTTTCTTTCTGCATGACCTTGGCTTGATGTTTTCTGACCTAATTTTTCTCCCCATTGTCTGTAACCTGTTGTTGCTTCGCTGTGTGGCTGGTAAATGTTTTCCTGCCATTCCTGTGTCGATTTGTGGCTGCTGCATGCTTATTCTGTAGCCTCTTCGAAAGTTCTGTGTACCCCCTCAGGTGGTCGAATTCTCTTTCTCGCCTCAAACCAGTCCTCCAGACTCCCCTGATCAGCCCCATAAAACCCAAACTGAGGCTCACACGGCAACATTAAATTCTGTTCCTCAGAACTCCGGTTGTGGGCCACTACTGCTGTGCCCAAAACCCCAGACTCTCCCTGCTAAGCGCAGAGCACCTGATAAGCCCTTACATGCTACAAGGTCCAACCCCTTACCAAAGAGTGATACCGCGTCTATTTCAACCGCACACTCAGAGCCCACCACTCCATGCCAGCCTCAGCCGTCACGCGCCCCTAGCAGTCCCATGGTCGGCAGGGCAACCCGCACTACTTCCCCGCATCTTTCAGTGCCCTTGACCCCCATCAATCCCTTCTCACCTATCCGGCTACGCCGCTTCCATCCCGTACCTGGTTCTGACCTTAGCACCAAATCTATCCCCTTCATCCAGGTGACCCCTCACCCCTCCCCCAGGGGCAGCCCTCTACCCACTCCCAAAGGAACACCTGTCCACACGCCAAAGGAGAGCCCTGCGGGAACGCCGAACCCCACACCGCCTCCCAGCCCCTCCATTGGAGGCATGCCCTGGAGGACACGCCTCAACTCCATCAAGAACAGCTTCCTGGGCTCTCCACGCTTCCATCGCAGGAAACTACAAGGTACTCAGTCTTTCATCCCATGCCATCGCTTTCACCTCATCAGAATACTTTATTAATCCCGGAGGAAATTGTGTCGAGAAAATAACTACATGTGTGAACAGCCTTATAATATAGTTTCTACATTTTACTATTAAATAACGATACATCGATGTACATAACAATATCACCAGCCATATAGTGCTAGAACGTGAATATTGGTTTAACTTGTTAGGAAGGAATGGCTTTTGGGAATATGGAATAGAAAATTGAGATTTTAAGTTGGAACCAGATGGTTTGATTATAAATGCAGCACATTATTTTCTCTTTCTGAACAGTTCCTACTCAAGACGAGATGTCTACCCTCACACCAGAGTCTTCCCCAGAGTGAGTCTCTATGAATATTCACACACACACACACAGACTCGTGTGTAAACTCGTATTCCCTCAGCCTTTTTTATTTCTCGGCACAAGAACATACACTCACCATCCACCTTTTTAGGAACACTGTACACCCGCACATTCATGGAGTTATCTAATGAGCCGTTGCTGCTTGAGTGGAGTTTGCATTTTCTCCTCGTGCTTGCGTGGGTTTCCTCTGGGTACTCCAGTTTCCTCCCACATTCCAAAAACATGCACACTAGGCTAATTGGCTGTTGCAAATAGTCCTTAGGTGTGTGTGTGTGTGTGTGTGTGTGTGTGTGTGTGTGTGAATGTGAATGGTTGTGTCAGTGTTGGCCCTGCGATGGCCTGGCGAGCTGTCCAGGGTGTACACCGCCTTCACCCAGAGTCGACTGAGATGGGCGCCAGCCTACCCGTGGCCCTAATTAGTATTAATCGGCTTAGAAAGTGAATGAATAAATGCATAAATGGCTTTAGTAGCTGGAGAAAAGGTAGCACTCAATAAAAGAATTGTCCTGAAAAATCCGTACAGGTAGTTCTATCAACATGAATAAAACACGGGTGAAATTTCCGTCAAACCAATTACATGTTATGTTGATTTATAAATTAGTTTACACATCAGTGGGGAAAAAACCCCCACAGCCAAGACAGTGTGTTATGAATATTTATTATTTCTGGACATGCTCAGTGGACACTTTTACGACGTCCTTCCACCACGCGGGGTCGGCTTACAAACGAGAGAACTGGCCGTACGGCTGGCTACGTGAGCCACTGCAAGAATGTCGGTGACGTGCATTAATGTTTTTGTTGATTCGGATCCACACTGCGCAGATTGTTTTTAAATTATATCACTACGTATGAAACATGAAAACATTCTAGCAGCAGTGATATATTTTGTTTGGCCGTTTTTTTTTTAACGAGAAATGCCGGTTTTAGTCTCAAAGTGACAGACTTCGCTCAAAAATAACGTGATCTTGACGGACAAGCAGAGTCTGTCTTGTCACATGAAATTTATTGTGACATAAAACTATAAATTGGCAGAATGTTTGGAAACAATATTGACATGAAGTACATGTGTGTGCAATATTAAAAACCCATGTGGAACAGATACAGGGCGACGCAAAACAAATGCCAGTGTTATGTGATGTGTCCGTCAATGTTATGTGACATTAATTTAAAGTGACTTTAGAATTTATTCTGTGGATAATATTACCTTTTAATGAACATTTTTATCATCTTTTGTCCTAATTGTGTAAACGGAGAAGAATTTTGATTGTATTTATGGTTTTAATATTTTTTATAAATGTCCCCCCAGAATGCAGAATGTACCCAACACCAAATAATGAACCATATATGTGTGTAAAGTATGTCATGCAGACACTTCACCCTCTTGTATTACATATTCTTATATTGCTTATATTATTTATTCATTCATTCATTCATTTTCCAAACAGCTTATTCCTAGTTAGGGTCGCGGGGAAGGCTGGCGCCCATCTCAACCAACTCTGACCGAGGGCAGAGTACACCCTGGACAGCTCGCCAGGCCATCGCAGGGCAGAAACACGCTGACGGCTTTGCAGCCTACT
>JAQNCB010000007.1:20429710-20441193 GCA_030068295.1 Euristhmus nudiceps | reverse complement strand
CAACTGTTGACAGTGGGGCTTGAACCCCCAACCATGGGATCAGCAATCCAGCACCTTACCACCAGGCCACCGCTGCCTATATTATTTATTATTATTATTTTTAAAAATACTTTCGACTTGTATTCTGCAATTTTGTATAAACTGGGGTTTTTTTTAGCATGTAGTATTTGGAGATGTTCTGAGTACAAGATTTTAATTACTGCTAATGAGGTTTCATTATTATCTGTGTATAACATTACAACTTGAAATTTGAATAACCACATGAAAATGGAAAGAATATGAAATATAGGTACGTAGATAAAATGTCTTTCATTTCATGTCACAATCTAAGATCTATGGCAGCTCCCGAGTGGCGTATCACCAAGGTGTGTGAGTATTAACCCAGAGATCGCAAGTTCAAATCCAGATTAATGCCACAGCCATCCCTGACTGTCAGTCCATGGACGCTAATTGGCCAAGCTCTCACGGGAGGGAGGGACTTTATATTCTGACTTCCCTGTCATTCATTGCGATCGCCAGCCAATCACAGGCGTCTGTGAGCTCATTCATACGAGGGGGCAGTTAGCACTTTCTCTCTGAGTATGTTAAATCATTCCCAAATGCGCACAGTGCCACAGTTCGACACAAGGTGGGTGACTAGCATTGCGTGTCATGGAGGGGGTATGTGCATGCTTTCACCCCTTCCTGGTTGGTGGTGGTCGTGTGATAAGGAAGGCAATACTTAATGGGCGGAATTGGATATGAATAAATTAGGGAGAAAATGGGGAAGAAAAATGGATCTATGGCGTAGGATTTCAGCAGATTGTTGCATGTTGGCTTTGAGAACACTACAGTCTTAGCTGAAAAGAAATTAGTCGAGTGTTCAACTTCCAGCCATCCTGTGTATTTTTACTGTTCAAATAAATTCTGCAAAGGTAATACAACTTTAAATAATCTTTAAGGTGCCAGAAGTTGCCCTGGCTTCTTTGGTTGTTGGCAAATTTATGCAAAAATTTAGGAATGAATATTGATTATCTTTTTGAGCTGGGTAGAGTATGGCCCAAATAACAGTATGTTAGATTTTAGTGGTGATCCGAATCAAATTCTGACTCCAGGAATTTTTTAGTTAATGTTAAAAATTCTTTAACATTGTGAGGTAATTGGAAGTGCAGTATTATAGCAGGCCCAGCAGGGGGTGCTGTGTTTTTTTTTCTGGGGGTTTGTTTTCAACTTTGCAGAGGTTTTCGCTGTCTGAGCGTTAATATTTTTTAATTTAATATATTTTTATTTTGCAAAGAATCCAGGCTTAGCTTAGTGATCACTGTTACTAGTATGCTGAAACTACAACAATTTATAAATATTATGGCATCGAATGTAGGGTCTCTGTAATTTCTCAAAACGTTAAAAAAAAATTCTTTGCAGCACAATAATTACACATTGATAAAAAGCCCCTGTACTTCAGACTGATTCTCCCAGCTTCACACATTTTTTTATAGTCAAGGTTAAAATGATTGTGAGTGATGTCTGTCTCATCCAAGCCTTTCAGCTTTCATCTCTCGTTCTCTCCTCCTTGTTGGAAATATATCAGCTTTGCCTCCCACGTGGTGTTTCCTTACTACACACGCCACACTAAAGAATGAGCTCTGTGAAGTTGTTGTCATCCCCCACCCCCGAAAAAAAAAAAACAACAATTCAAAATAGCATTGCCATTTGTTGTTTGTGCTGGTTTTTGGTGTAAAAAATTTCGTTTGTGCTAAGGTGTTTAAGTAATCATAAAATGCATTTTCTGGCCTGTGACTTCACTCCGCGGCGCTCCACCACGGCCAAATCTGTATCGAAAAGTGGTCTCTATCGTTTGTGCTACGTCTGTGCTGTTTTGTGCTGTTAAAAGAAATGATTTTGCTCTCATGATTTCAAGTTATCCACGCTTTATACTTTACATGTGTGACGTTATCAAAAACTCTCCCCCCACCCGCACCCCGACCATGTCCAAAATTACACCGACATGGTTTCAACCGTTTGTTCTGGTTTGTGCAGTAAAAAAAATGTGTCTGTGCTGATAAGGTGTTTAAGTAATTATAAAGTGCATTTACTGGCCTGTGACGTCACTCAGCCCCACACCACGTCCTAATCTCACCAAAGTGGTTCCAATCGTTTGTGCTATGTTTGTGCTGTTAAAGTAAAAAACATAAAATATGGGGTATTGTCAAGAAGAAGATGAGAGACAGCAGAATGGAGGGGAAAAAATACATGGATAACTTTGAAAACATAATGGCAAAATCATTACTCTCGGCAGCACAAACATAGCACCAACGCGCAAGACCACTTTGGTGAGATTTGGACGTGGTGGGGGGCTGAGTGACATCACAGGCCTTAAAATGCATTTTATAATTACTTGAACACTTCAGGAGCACAACCAAAAAAAATTTACAGCATAAATAAATGGCAGTGCTATTTTGAAATTTTGCTAAAGTAGGGAGGGGGGGCAACTTCACGGAGCTTCAAGGCGGTAGTCAGAAGTTTTTCTTTCTGAACAGTGACTCATATCTGGCAGGATTGCACTCTTCTTTTGTTTTGGGTTTTTTTTCTATTGTCTTCTGTTATAGAGTCTCCCTTCACTCTACAAGCTGGCTAGGACCGCATCCTCCCTGCCTCTTTTGTTCTTCTCTGTCTGTTTCATGAAATCCATTTATTTTTCTCTGCATGTGCTTGGAAAGGCCAACATTTCTTTATATAGCAAAACCATTTGTAACTGTAAAAATAAGTGCTGTTTTAAAAATGTTAAATGTTAAAAAAGTGTGTAATGTTGAACTGCACTTTTTAAAGATGTGTAGCACAGTTTGCATCCAAAGAATGAAAAAGGAAAACCTTTTTTTCACCCCAAGATGAGGATGAGCAAACATATTGTAATTATATGGCTACACCCATACTGATACTGATATAGAAATGAGAAACATACTTATAACTTTGTCAAGGACACAATGGAAAAAATTATTTTGATGATTTATGTGTTGCTGGTTTTCAGTGTACTAATGCACTAAGGCTACTTAGATCATTTTATCTAGTTGATTATTTTTGCTCTTTTTTTAAGCTACAATAATTCAATTATACAATTCCAGATGGATATTTGGACATATATAAATATCTGTCATTTTCTTAAAATTTCTTCTTCGAGACATCGTTATCTCACTCTTGCTTGTACGGAGCAACTGTGTACACAAAATTTCCTCTGGGCTCATCACCCAGGATCCAGGCCTGGAGGAGGGGCTTGAAGGCGAGCGCCTAGTGGTCGGGCTTCTGCCCATGGAGCCTGGCCGGCCCCGGCCCTCAAAGGAGACATCGATCTGCCCTACCATGGACCCACCACCTGTGGGTGGAACTATAGGGGTCGGGTGCGTTGTGAGTTGTGTGACAACCGAAGGCATTGGTTCTGTCGAACCGATCCTCGGCTACTGACTCTGACTCTTGGGACGTAGAATGTCACCTCACCAGCGGGGAAGGATCCTGTGCTGGTTCTTGGGCTCTGGAACCACCCATCTCGAGAGGGGCTTGACCTTATTCCATTCTGGAGTTGCTCATGAGGAGAGGCGACGAGCTGGTGTGGACACCCTTGTTGCCCCATCTTGGCGCCAACATGTTGGGGTTGTCCCCGGTTGATGAAAGGGTAGCTTCCCTCCACCTTCAGGTGGGGGAACGGATTGTGACTGTTGTTTGTGCTTATGCACCAAATGACAGTTCAGAGTACCCACCCTTTTTGCAGTCTTTTGGGGGTGTGTTGGGGAACACTCCCCCAGGGGACTCCCTTGTTGTCCTGGAAGACTTCAACTCCCATGTGGGTAATGACAGTGTGACCTGGAAGGGTGTAATTGGTAGGTACGGCCTCTCCGATCTGAAACCGAATGGTGTTTCGTTGTTGGACTTTTGTGCTTGTCATGGTTTGTCCATCACGAACATTATGTTCAAACATAAGGGTGTCCATAAGTGCACTTGGCACCAGGACTCCCTAGGCTGCAGTTCAATGATTGACTTTATAGTTATGTCACCGGACTTGCGGCCGCATGTTCTGGACACTTGGGTGAAGAGGAGCTGAGCTGTCAACCAATCACCAGCTGGTGGTGAGCTGGCTCCGATGGCGGGGAAGGCCACTCTCCGGACCTGGCAGGCCTATGTGTAGTTAGGGACTCTTGGGAACATTTGGCGGAGTTTCCTGGCAGAGGGGCCTTTAACTCCCACCTCCGGCAGAGCTACCACCACATCCCAAAGGAGGCAGGGGACATGGATTCGGAATGGGCCATGTTTCATACCTCCATTATTGAGTTGACAGCCTGTTGTTGTGGCTGAAAGGTCATCAGTGCCTGTCGTGGCAGAAACCCCAAACCTGGTGGTGGACACCTGAGGTGAGGGGGACCATCCAGCTGGAAAAGAGTTCTACTGGGTCTTATTGTGCTGTGGGACTCCAGAGCCAGCAGTGGTAAGCCAAACATACTGACTCTGAGCCAAAACTGTCACTGATGCTAAATCTCGGGCGTGGGAGGAGTTTGTTGAGGGCTTGGAAAACGACTATCGGTTGGCGTCGAAAAGGTTCTGGACCACCATCTGATGCCTCAGGAGGGGGAACCAGTTCTCCACAAATACTGTTTACAGTGGAAGTGGGGAGCTGCTTACCTCGACTGGGGATGTTGTTGGGAGGTGGAAGGAATACTTCAAGGATCTCTACACATCTCTACAACATCACGTGGTCATCAGGGGAGATATCCCTGGATTGGCAAACCAGGATGGTAGTCCCCCTTTTTAAAAGGAGAACTGGAGAGTGTGTTTCAGTTATCGTGGACTCACACTCCTCAGCCTACCTGGGAATGTCTGTGCAGGAGTACTGGAGAGGAGGATCCGACCGATGGCTGAACCTTGGATTCAAGAGGAACAATGTGGTTTTTGTCCTCAACCAGCTCTATACACGCTATCTGTGCATATGTGTTCTGTGGATTTAGAGAAGGCCTTTGACCGTGTCCCTTAGGATATCTTGTGTGGTGTGCACTGGGAGTACGTTGTACCGGACCCATTGCTACGGGCAATTCGGTCTCTGTACCACCGGAGCCAGAGCTTGGTCTGTATTGGTAACAGCAGGTCAAATTTGTTTCCATTGAAGGTTGGACTCTGCCAAGGCTGTCCTTTGTCACTGATTCTGTTCATAATTTTTATGGACAGAGTTTCTAGGCACAGCCTCAGCATTGAGGGGTTCTGGTTTGGTGGCCATAGGATCTCATCTCTGCCTTTTGCAGATGATGATTTCCTTTTGGCTTCATCAATCCGGGACCTCCAGCTCTCATTGAAGCAATTCGCAGCCGAGTGCAAATCGTCGGATGAGAATCAGGATCTCTAAATCCGAGGCCATGGTTCTCAGCTGGAAATGGGTGGAAAGCACGCTCCGAGTCTGGAATGAGCTCCTACCCCAAGCAGAGGAGTTCAAGTATCTCGGGGTCTTGTTCACGAGCAAGGGAAGGATGGAGCGGGAGATCGACAGGCGGATTGTTGCAGCCTCTGCTGTAAAGTAGAGCTTGTACTGGTCTGTCGTGATGAAGAGGGAGCTGAGCTGCAAGGCATAGCTCTCAATTTACCAGTCAATCTACGTTCCAACCCTTACCTATGGTCACAAGCTTTGAGTAGTGACCGAAAGAACAAGATTGTGGAAAAAAGTTGCTGAAATGAGCTTCCTTGGCAGGGCTCTCCCTTAGGCTAAGAAGCTCAGCCATCCTGGAGGAGCTCGGAGTAGAACCATTGCTCCTCCCATTGAGAGGAGCCAGTTAAGGTGGCTCGGGCATTTGGTAGGAATGCCTCCCGAACACCTCCTTGGTGAGGTCTTTCAGACATGTTCACCTAGGACGAGGCTCCAGGGTCGACCTAGAACATGCTGGAGGGACTATGTCTCTCGGCTGGTCTGGGAATGCCTTGGTGTCCCCACTGGAAGTGGCTGGGGAGAGGAATGTCTGGACTGCTTAGGCTGCTGCCCTTGTAACCTGACCCCGGATCAAGCGGAAGATGATGATGATGATGATGATTATAAAAGAAATAAATTACCTACATGAATTATTCTTGGTTGGGTGGAGTTTAGATGCTGATTATTTTCTGATAAGTCCATTTTTATTTTCATTTCAAAAATCTCATTTCCAGCAACCAAAAACACTCTGAGAAGAGCTTTAAATTTCACTCACCAAGTCTGGTCTGTAGAAACATTTTTCACCCAGTTTTGCATTAGCTGCTGCGTTAGCATATGCTGTGTGATGCTAATGATGAACTCCTTGACCGTGTTTTATGTTTAAGAGGGTATTACTCACTCATGCAGTTTCTGAACCACCTTATCCTACCAGGGTCACAGGGAGGCTTGAGACTAACTCAGCTGGGTGAAGGTAGGGTACACCCTGAACAGCTCCCCAGACCAAGGCCAACATACACACAGCTATTCACGCTTACTAAGCTATTAGCAACTAGGGCGAATTTGGAACAACCATTTAGCCTAATCTGAATGTCTTTGGACTTCTCTTCTCTTGGCATTAGGTAGTTTAGAGTCTGCTTTGCTTTGGTTACCGTCATTAATCATGAAGTTTTTCAAGACTGTGGTCATTTTGTGTCATCATTAGTGTAACAATGTTCATCATTTGTACATGACATCATATCACCTCCTATTAGTTAGTGCTATCAGTTTTTATGACTAAATACGCCCAGTGTCTGACAGATAGCTGGTGTTATTATTAGTATTGATGTATCTATTATCCAGACCATGAATTCTTTTCCTATAGATTTATGATGATGTATTTTTTTCTCTACTCACAGACTTGCTAAAAAGTCCTGGTTTGGTAACTTTATTAACCTGGAGAAGGAGGAACAGATCTTCGTGGTGATCAAGGACAAGCCTCTGAGCTCCATCAAGGCAGACATCGTGCAAGCCTTTCTGTCGGTACGCAATTCATTATCATTCCTACCTTGCTGTTTGAGTCAGAATCTACAGAAACACCTCTATACACCTCTGCAAGCATGTCGTTACACTCTGCGTTTGCACATTTTGTTGACTTTAGCTGATTTATATCACAGTTTGGTAAAATGCGAAGCTACAGCACTTTTCTATTCCCCCGAAGCAAAACTTTCATTGTAGGTCAATAGAAAATGAAGCGAGAGCAGGGATCATTAGCATATAGATGCTGTTACAGTAAAAGACTTGTTCAGTGTGTGGAGGTGGGAGCCTCGGTGAAGACGTAGCTTACATGCTGCTACAGAGACGTGGTCATTAGCTCGTGAATGTTGCGTTTCAATGGCCTGCTGTTTTTTCTTCCTCCTCTGATGGAGAAAGTGTTTTTTTATTTTTTTTGCAGTAGGAAATATGACGTACAGACTGATGCAATATCTTCTATGGAAGCAGTGGTTTCCAAACTGATTCAGTGCTTGTATTTATAATTGAGGATGTTCAGAGATGATGTCACCAATGGGAACATTCTCTTTTCTATCCTCCAATTCTCTTGTATTTGTCTCTATCTTGTCTTTTCTCTTTCATCTTCATTGAACTGCTTTATTTAACTTTCCTTTTTCCTTTATTTTCCTCTTAACTTTTTTTTAATTCCTTCCCTTTTTTCTTGTTACCGTTTCTTGTGTCATTTCTTCAACCATTGGCTTTCTTCGCGTCTGCTCTCATATCTTGTACTATTCTCACATCTTGTCCTCTTTTCTTTCTAATCACTTCCACTTTTCATTTCTTCTTTCTTTTCCCTCCTGCTCTTTTTTCATGATCTCATCTCATCTGTGCTCTCATCTTTTCTCCCCCCATTTTTACTCCTACTTCTCCTTGTGTGTGTGTCATTCCTCCCCTCATCTCCTCACCACTTCTTTCCTCTTGCTACATTTGCTTTAATCTTTCTGTCTTTTCTCATCTCTCTTTTTCTTGTCTCTCATTTCCTTGTCTCTGCTCCCTTTGCTCGCCTCTCCAGATCCCAAGTCTCAGCCACAGTGTGATCTCCCAAACGAGTTTTCGGGCAGAGTATAAGTCTACAGCAGGTCCCACTGTCTTCCAGAAGCCCGTGAAGTTCCAGGTGGACATCACTTACACGGAGAGCAGCACGGCTACCAAGGAGAATGGCATCTACTCCGTCACCTTTACCCTGCTCTCAGGTAACCACGCCTCACTAGTCACCTTATCACAAGTCATGGTTTTCTAGTCAACAATGGCTTTTACTGCACTTCCACCTTCTCCCCCTCCACAGGACCACCCTTCTTTAACTCCCTCTCTTCGGCTGCATGGGGCGTTTTAACCTCAAAAAGAGAAAGTGGCACTTTCTTAAAGTGCAGGTCATTGCAAGCCTACTGTGTTTGACATGATCTCACTACAGGAGGTCAGAGTGGCGGAGATGCAATTTATTGCTCTCTCAGGGCCTTTTCCACTATCATATGAAGCCAGTACATGTTCTGGTGCCATACTGTTTAACATTATAACAGAGCTGGTTCTCAACCAGCAAACTCATTTTGGTTCCTGGTCTGGTACCACCACATTATGGGTATATTTGATGCATATTGTCAGTATGTGATGGGTATATGTAAATAGGATGATACTACTACTTTTCTTTCGGCTTCTCCCATCAGGGGTCTCCACAGTGAATACTAACACAAGGAATTTAAAGTTTACTCCAAATTATTGTTTACGGCCTCCTATCTTCCAGATTTTTTTCATGGTTATTTGTTTTGTTATTATGTCCTTGTGATCAACATTGAGTCCATCCGAGAAAATCCAAACCACACCCAGGCATGGATTTTCATCAGACTTGGTGGGGTACATACCCCACCTCAGTCCCAGAATGAATTTGATTTTGGAATCTCAAGGTTGAAGGTGAAGGGCAGAAGAAGGCCACAGGATTTTGGATACGGAGTGCTTCTAATTTCAGAATAAACTGCCAGTAGATGCTGTTGCTGTGAAACACTAATAAGAAACCATATATGAACTTTCAAATGAGACAATTACCTTTGACCTTGAATACCTTGGGGTATTTTTTTAATTTAGTTGCATCCACATATTATATAGAGCATAAGATGAGCACATGGGTAATCAAAATAAGTATCCATATGCAGCCTATTTGTTAGATTATCTATGCTGCATGGTGATGAATCCTTGCGCTCTAGTGCCCCCTAGCATGTTTGTATTTTGTTGTTGTTGTTGTTTCCTCTGTCTGATTCCCATGTACACATGACCCTTGTCCTTCATTGCACATTTGTAAAATAAAGTTTTCAGCCACACTGTTTTTGGAAGAAAAAAAAAAATCTTCCACATTTGATTTTGTCATCATATCCTCCACCATCTTTCCACCGCAGTGCGTTCAAGCAGTCGTTGTGCTAATATAAGCACAACACTCTAATTATCACTACTGCCAATGACATCCAGTTTCTGTTACCCTCATAGGCAATTACAAGCAGAACAAAAGCGAAGGGAAGTGCCATTAGTCAGAGGGTTCTCATAGCAAGACATTATTTCAGAAGCCTGAGTGTTCTTTGTCATTGTAAGCATAATATCAAGTTTGGTATGGAGAGGCTCTCTAGACAGCTATTTGAATACAGGATTAAGGGCTTGGTAGTAATCAAGCTCTGGAAGACTGTGATTCTTTCCGGTCAATGTATTGCCACTCGATGTGCACTAAACCCAATACGTGGTTTCAGGTCCAAGTCGGCGCTTTAAGCGGGTGGTGGAGACGATCCAAACACAGCTGTTAAGCACACACGACCAGCCGGGAGTCCAGCAGCTGGCAGGTGAGTAAAGCTTCATCCCCCAACATAGCTCTGTCCCAAATCCCCCTTTCAGCATCCAGCACATGCATGCTCCCTCCCCTTCACTGTGCTCCACCCCATAGCTCTTACCCCACACCCACTCGCTCGGAACATGCATTGATCAGATTGTACACAGAGAGCTCAGGAATAAAATTACACAGGCAGTAGAAAGCTGTTTATGGGGTATCCGCTACCCATAAACCCTTATACAGGCCCACTGGGGATCTTCCTGTTTATTATCTCTAACAAACCTTCATGCGTCATATTATTATAAACACAGTAATAAAGAGGCTATTGCATCATTTAATGGAAGACATATCGTGTCATAAAGAGCTTCCACTGATTCTATTTTAAGAGAAGAGGATTCAACTGGAATAACGGGAGAAAGAAAGAGAAGCACCTTTGTCCTTCCTCTATGCATGTCTTTCCTTCTGACTCATACACCCGCGGCTGTCGTCGACATCTGCTTGGTGATGGCTCCCCCTACTGAGACAAATCTAGTTCTACAATACCATCTGAAATTAAATTTGTTGGCACTTCAGCTCGCTTCACTGATGCATTACAAGATCAGCTTTAAATTATGCCTGCGATCAATGTGAATGCTGTTATTCAGATACTCGAACTGGTCAACTATATTCAGAGATCAATCAGGAGTTACATTCAATTGGTAAAACCAGTAATGTGATTTGAGATGCTACGCAAGGTTCTGAGTTTGACAAGGTTTCACTGGCTCAGTAATTAATAGTAGAATAAAGTTGTTTTTTTATAGTAACCAGAAAGAGAAAGCTGGATTTTGAAAGTGTCAAAGCAAACAAACAACACTTCTTTCAGGCTGCCTGCTCAGGGCTGTCCTCCAAAATTCTTGAAAGTGACTCCATGAAAGAGGGGGTGTAATTCGTCACATGGAAGAAACAATTTTCATCAATCATAATGGACCATCCCACCTTGCTCTAATAATGCAAACGGATATCTGACGTTTTGTCTGTGAAGATTCTCAGTCATCCAGGTCATAGTATTCAAAGCGTGTGGTTTCCCTCTGTCAACTGAACTGGAAATTTGGTTGAAGATGTTTCACTACCTATCCAGGGAACTTCTTCAGTTCTAAAAACTCATGCAGGCAGCCAGAATTTATACTCTGTGGTTCAGGACTCAGCCTTCCTAAGAGGTGTTAGTATCACCTCGGCCAGGGTCGTTACAGAGTCGTTCGGGTCTCTGTCTCTGAGCAAAGCAGGTGTGTCAGGGGGAGGTCGTTGGCAGTTTCACCCTGTGGATGGAAACAGAGAGGGGGTGGACAGGTAGCGAAACGTCTTCAACCAAATTTCCAGTCCAGTTGACAGAAGGAAACCACACGCTTTGGATGTGACGTTTTGAGACGTCGAGAAAGAAAATTAGGCTCTCATGTACTGTCGTGTTCGTTACATTGGCCAGTAATTGTCCTGCACTTATTCGGTAATTATGCTGTCATTGTGCATGTACAGAACAATCACAGGCCAATGTAACTAACGCTACAATATGAGTAATGGACAAGAACCAGAGAGAACGAAAGTTTAACAAATGGGAAATTGACAAAAACGTCCCTCAGTCCTATTTTTACAGGTCATGTGACCTTTCCATTTTTCATTCATTCATTCATCATTCATCATCATCCGCTTATTCCGGGGTCGGGTCGCGGGGGCAGCAGCCCAAGCAATGAGGTCCAGACGTCCCTC
>JAQNCB010000007.1:20416527-20427328 GCA_030068295.1 Euristhmus nudiceps | reverse complement strand
TAGCACTGCAGGCTGGGAGTTAGCGGTTAGCACTGCAGGCTGGGAGTTAGCGGTTAGCACTGCAGGCTGGGAGTTAGTGGTTAGCACTGCAGACTGGGAGATCATGATTAGCACTGCAGTCTGGGAATTAGTGGTTAGCACTGCAGGCTGGGAGTTAACGGTTAGCACTCCAGGCTGGGATTTAATGGTTAGCACTGCAGGCTGGGAGTTAGCGGTTTGGACAGGAAACCTGAGGCATGGCCAGAATGAATCTATGAAAACTGAAGACAAGTAATGTAGCTGCATTTTATGGGTTATTTGCAAAGACATATACCTGAACAGCACCCAGGAGTGAATTTCAGTAGGTAAGAAAATTTCAAGTTTTCCTGATGGAGTAGCGAGGCGTTCTCTGTGACTAAATCAAGCTTGCAGATCCAGTGCTACACCAATGTTTGATGCATTCATTCCCTTTTATTTATTTATTTATTTATTTATTTATTATTATTATTTACAGCATTTGGAAGATGCTCTTATCTAGATCGACTTACAATTATCATTTCATGCAACTGAGCAATTTGGGGTTAAGGGCCTTGCTCAAGGGACCAACAGTGGTGACAGTCGGGATTGAACCAGTCACCTTTGGATCAGTAACCCATTGCCTTAAGCACTAAACCACCACGGCCCTCTTTTGTTGGAACTTAAACTATAATAAGCTGCTGTTTATAATGAGATGGTTGCCAGACTGAGACAGTGGTACATCCCAGGTGTAGGATGGTATGAAGAAAGCTGCAATTTAGGTTTCAGATAGCCATTACATCTGTTGGGAACAGTGACCCTAAAGTTTTGCAGTTTTGTTATTAACTCAGGTTTTTGTGATACAAAAAAAAAACAACTTCATATACATTATGTCAGATCTTTTTCCTCTTTTACTGTGATAGAACTAACAAGCTGGTATGTAAGGGCATCTACAGTATTGTAATTTAAACAGTTAGAATGCTATGCTGAGATGAGCTGTGATGTACCCTATGCTGATGTTTACACTATTTTTTTTTTTTTTTACATTTTCCCCACAGGAATAAGTTATTTAACTGATATTTTACTATAAAGTAAACCATGATTATTCTTGATTGACAAAAATCCTGTAAGAGACCAGCTGTGGCTCTAGTGAGCGTTCTGTGTCTCTTCATTACATTTATACTAACTTATTTCTTTCATCCATTCTTGCATTTTCTAAGTCTAATAATCCTAAATAGGGTTGC
This sequence comes from Euristhmus nudiceps, assembly GCA_030068295.1. Taxonomy (NCBI): domain Eukaryota; kingdom Metazoa; phylum Chordata; class Actinopteri; order Siluriformes; family Plotosidae; genus Euristhmus; species Euristhmus nudiceps. The sequence goes on along the minus strand of JAQNCB010000007.1, from coordinate 20,426,090 downwards.
GGGGAGGCTGGTGCTTATCTCAGCCAACACTGACTTGGGGCACAGTGCACCCTGGACAGTTCGCCAGGCCATTGCAGGGCCAACACACACACACACACACGCACACACACACATTCACACCTAGGGGTGATCTAGAACAGCTAGTCAGCCTATTGTGCATGTTTTTGGACTGTGGGAGGAAACCGGGGTACCCAGAGGAAACCCACACAAGTACAGGAAGAACGCATACTCCACACAGAGGAGCACAGGAATCGAACCCAGGCCTTCTTGCTGTGAGCCGCACATGCTAACCAGTGCGATACCGTGTTGCTCACTAACTTATTTGAAGTTTTCTATTTTTACCACGGTATTTGCTGCCATATATACTACTTACTGATACAAACTTTTATGGAGACATGCATGAGTACAAACTTCCATTTCTCATTTAACCACATCCAGCTACCAAATATGCACAAAATCCATATGTTCATCAGTAAAAGCATACATTACCAGTATCATTAGTGTGACCTCCCTCCCCCCATTTTCTACCCAATTTAGTCGTATCCAATTCCCATCCACCAAGTACTGCCTTCCTTATCACATGGCCACCACCAACCAAGGAGGGGGAGGAAGCATGCACATGCCCCTCCATGACATGCAATGCTCGTCACCAACTCTTGTCGAACTGCGGATGATATAACATGCTCGGAGGGAAAGCCCAATTTGTACTAATGAGCTCGCAGACACCCATGATTGGCTGGCGATTTCAATTATTGACATGGAACTTAGCACATGTCGTCCCTCCCTCCATTTAGAGCCCGGCCAAGCTCCCGTGGAGTCCCGACACGGACGGCTGTGCATTAACCTGCGATTGATTCGATCCTGTGATCTCTGGGTTAATAGTTGCGCACCTTGCCAGTGTGCCACTCGGGAGCAATTAGAGTGAATTTTATAAATACTGTGGAATTTCTGTTTTATGTTTAAAGTGAAAAAAAAATCCTTCCTAAGCATATGTACATATTTAAATCTTTCCAGTTGTAGATATTTAGGCTCTCTGGACAGTTATAATATAGACAGTTTGAGAGTCTGAACATTTATACGATGAAAGCAGGTAGTCTAATTGTTGTGGTAACCTTTTTTTCCCCCATTTCCTGACCAACTTTATCGTAGCCCATTGCAGTGCCAAAACACAGACACAACCATTCACACTCCCATTCACAGCTAGGGGCAATCAAGAATATCCCGTTGGTCTAATGTGTATGTCTTTATAACTGTTGGAGGAAACCATAGAACCCGGAAGAAACCCACAAAAGAACAGCAAGAACATGTAAGCTCTGCATAGAGATACCTTCAGCAGTAACGGGCTCAAACCCAGGACCTTTTTTGCTGTGAGGCAGAAGCGCTAACCACTTTTGCCACTGTGCTGCTCTGGTAAATTATTTTTTTTGTTGTTGTTGCCAAAATAGCATGCTCAAACTACTGAGCCACTTTAGATTCCATTCAAACCAAACAGCCTCTGCTCTCGCTACTGTGACCCGACTTCTGTCACATTTTCACACGAAGATTAAAATCTCCGCCTCTGATTATCTAAAAAAAAATAGACTTAACCAGTCACATTTAAAACCATTTTCAAAAGTGATTATCATACAGCTGTCTACAGTGAAGTGATTCTAATCAACACCAAATAAAGATCAGCAGTCTCGGTCAGGTTTTCTTGGCATCATCTTGGTTTTTCGCCGACTGCTGAAGCCATTGTCAGCAAAGAGTTTATGAACCATGCCCAGACTCTCATTGTCAAAAGGTACAGAGTGGAACACTGAGGGGAATTATCATCAAGCGGAGAAAACTTGGCATCACAGTGACTTAAAGAGGGCTGTGCACTGGAGAGCCCCTCCCACTCTGACAGATCTAGAGAAGAGGGTGACCAGTTGGCTCTTACTCAAAAAAAAAAAACTAAGTGATGATGCAAATTAATTAAAAAAATAACAGTATCAGTGAAGAGTTCACTGTACTTTTTCTTTTTCGTTGAACTTTATTGGTTTATGGAAAAATAAACCATAATAGATTTTTTGCGATTGTTTTGATTCTGCATAGTACAGTGTATACTGCAGACTAAAAACACCTTTACAGAGCACTGTGTACTTCCGTTTCTGTGTAGTATGTATTTAAATTTTTAATGGCGTTTAAAGAAGTGCTATTACACAGCTATGCTCCCATGGGCGCTCTGAGTTTACTTGTGCTACGACAGTTTGTTTTTTAAAATACCTATATAATTTGTTTTGGTGGGTTTTGGCTTATGTTCCAATGTAGTAGACACTAAAACAATAATACACCTCAGTCTTGGTGGATGTTTTTTGTTTGTTTATTTATTTTGATGTACAGTGGTACCTTGAGATACGAAATTAATCCGTTCTGGAGTGGCTTTCATGATTTTTTCATATAATGAATCACGTTTTTCATGTAAGTCGCCTAATACATTCCAAGCTCTACAAAAACACCACATTAAATTTTATGATAAGGGTAAAACCAGAATGAAATAAGAGCCAAATACATTTGACTCATTCAATATACCTAACCTAACTGTTAATACCTGTAAATGACAATGCAAAAAAAAAAAATAAGAAGAATAAAACCGTACCTTCCGAGTGAGGCGATGTTCGAAACTAAAAGTGGCTAGGAGGAGGGCAAAGAAAATAATAAAAACGGCAGCAAATAAATAGCAGGAAACATTAAACTCAAGCTTCTAATTTCCATCGGATTCTTCTTCTTTTCCACTTTTTGGTGGTGACAAACCGACTTGAGGTGTATTACCACTACCACCTGGACTGGAGTATCGATCTTGACCAATGCATGATGGGAAATTGAGTTCCGTTTCTTTCGTATGCTGAATAATTTTTCGTAAAATGAATTTTTCGTGTACTGAAGCTTTCATATCTTGAGGTTCCACTGTACTGTATTAATCCCTCAAGGAAAATTCTTGCATTGCACCCTTGTATTATCCTGTCCAAAGTAAGCGCACACACAAACTTATTTTCTTAGACTTAGTTCCACCTACTCCGACCGATGTATTGCGCAGCTAATCTCCTCCAACCATCTCTGTCCAAGGCTTTGGTCTTTGCTTCCATCCACTCAATCTCCATATTGTCACACGCACACAGAACAGCCTCATATTGGGGAGCCTGAAGAGCAGTTGAGAGTTCGGTACATTGCTCAAGGGCACTTTAGCCATGAAGGTGTAGGAAGTGAAGGTGCAGTTCACTCCCACCCCCGCCACACTTTTCCTGCTGGTTCGGGAATCGACCCAGCGACCTTTCAGTCCCAAATCCGCTTCTCTAACAATTAGGCTAGTTTTAGGCTGTCTCCAGTTGTCCTATTGTCTAATAGACTGTTCTGCAACATCCACTTGGATATGTTTGTTAATTAATATCTGAAAAAGAGCTGATATTATTTATTTTGGTGTAAATACCTTTTATTATATTTTACATCACAAACCTGCAAAAGTCGGTTCCTTCCACTGTGCAGAAATCTTTTGGTGACTAATTAATGAATGTTTGAAGTGCAACCCAGATTCTCTACTATGCTTTAATTGAGCTGTTCTAGCTCTTAGGTTTGAATAGAAACGTGTCATCATTTAGCGGCAAAACACCTTTGAGTCCTCTTGTTCATTCATCTTTCACCTCTTTCTTTTTTCCTCATCATTTCATATTTCTCTGGCCATTTCTCCTTGTGCGAAACCCATTATTCATTTGTTTGTTTGTTCTCTCTCTCTCTCTCTCTCTCTCTTTTTCTTTTTCTCTTCCCGTCTGTGTACCTAGGCAGCCCATTGAGTAACTTCTTTGACGTAATTAAACAACTTTTTTCAGACGAGAAGAACAGCCAGGTGCTTCATCCACCTGGCACGCCCAACAGACACCCACAGCACGAACCCGAGCCTAGTGACTCTAAATGTCTGGCAGGAAATGCCAGGGACAATGCCAAGATGGTGGCTTCTGTTGGGACGCAGGAGCAGCCCTAGACACCTGTAGAAATAATACCGTCATATGCAGTGTCTTATATACTGTCAGAAATGATGCAAATAATCTTGTCTAATAGACTTTTGTATGATGGAATGTCTGTATAAAGATGACCATGTAAAGATGAGCACATCTAGACACACTCCTCCCCCATGCCATTTCCTTAGACTTGTCTCCATTGCCATCATTTGTGACAGACCTTTCTTTTTTTTTTCATGACTTTTCTTTTGTGTCCACTTTCCTCACTTGTGTGATGACTTGTTTTTACTACCAGGAATTATCCAGAAAAGCTATTAGCACCACGCACCCCTGCTCCACCCACGTTGTTTGACGGAGGGCGCCGTTCATACCGACGAAAAAACCAGACGTGTCATCCTTCATCCTCACCTTCTTTTCCTCTCTCCAATGACTTTGTGATCCTTGAGGAAATCATACCCACCAACACCAACATCCAGCACATGCTCTACCTTCTCTTCATCCGACCTTACACAATCCGACGTACAAGGAACTTTTTTTTTTTTTTTAACGTCTTCAGCTTGCTGAACCGAACACGCCACACTTTCAGATACAGACACACACACACACACACACACACACACACACTTACGCAGAACTCTGGGATGGACTCACAAAGGACAAAATGCTGAGATACAGAATGGGGAGGGGAAAAAACTTGCAGATTGTCCCAACGGGATAAAACTTGTCACAGGTTTGTCATTTTCAGTGTTGACCTTTTTTCCAGTGAGCTGGGTTTGATCTAAAAGCCCTGCTGCAAGAGGACTTCTATGCTTACATTGCTTATTGTGGGGGGGTGGGGGGGGGGAAATCATGTAGTGGAGAATGGGCTGCTGGTTCGTAAGCTTATCCAAATGAATAATTTCCACTGTACAGACCAACAGACGAATTATGTATAACAGAAATGCCTATATGTGCTACCGATATTTAATTATGTTGTAGATTCTAACTGAAATCTTGTGCAACCACACAACAATAGATGTGTTTTTATTATTGCTTAATTTATGAAACAATAGTTTCTAGTAGCTGCTGCACTGAATCTAGAGTTCGGTTATCATTCAAGCTATTTTATGATTCATATCTCATGTCACAACTACCAGCAGAAGATTTAAGGACAAAAGTGTTTAATACATTGTGAATATTTTTGTATTTTCTTTTCTCTATTTATTCATTCCATATGTGCATCCTAATTTATTGTCATTATAAATATGAGCGGAAAGTCCGATTAACTGAATGTTCTTTATTTACATCCTTGAATGTTTGTATGTCCTGGCACAGTGCCACTTTTTTATTATTATTATTATTATTATTATTATTATTATTTGTTTTATGAAAAAAAATTCTCATGTCTTGATTTAAGAGATTTATGTGGACAATATTTCTTTTTTTATTGTTGTTTTCTTGCATTGAATGATGAAAAATGTAGTATATGTTTTTAAAAAAACGGATAATTTAACAGTTAAGAATGTAGTCTAGCCTCTTTCGGGAGGAAATGAGCATCTTGATATTTGTCAGTTTCATTGTGTGTGTACAATGGATTGAGACAAACCACTCCTCTCGAGTCAGTCCTCTTGTAAATAGACTGATGCCACCTTCTCATATGAAGTGGGTGCTTGGTACCTGCTCTTCTTCGCTTTTAACTTGTATTGCTGTGTGCATGCCAGACATCGGCTTTCATTTGCATGGCGCTAGTGTAATTGTTAAAACCCTTTTCTGACCCCTTACTACTTTCCTCTGTGTTACCTGAGATAAAAAAAGCTCTCCTGTCCTTCTTTTCGCTGTTATTCTAGCCGCAGTTTTGTGTCCCTCTCTCGTTCATGAACCTTTAGTGCACTGAGTTTTGAAACCCTTTCTCCGGTCTGTATCATTTACCTCTGAGGAAATTACCATCAGACTCAAAACCCTCGTTTACAGACATGGAAAGAGTTTTTTGACAAAACAGAAATAAAGCAATACCTGTTGTTAATCATCCTATTTTATACAGTAGACTACAACTGATCATGTGACTCCAGACTATAAACACACAGAGCAGGAATGAACATGAAGCTGTAACATAACTGTGAGCAACTTCAGAACAAGAAAAAATACAAATAAAACAATAAACTCATCCACTTATTAGGAAACTCTGTAGCCGTGTGTGTGTGTGCGTGTGTGTGTTGTGTTGAAACGTGATTGCGTTGAAGTGTGTGTGTGTGTGTGTGTGTGTGTGTGTGTGTGTGTATGTTGCATGCGTGCATGTCATTGAGTGTGTATGTATGTGTTTGTTTGTTTATTGAATTATGACATGAATGAGTGTGTATGTGCACACTGCATGCATGCATGGTGTGTGTATCTGTGTACATGCATGCATGTTGTGGTGTGTGTGAGTGTATGATTGTTTGTGTTTGCGCCTGTGTATGATTGTATGTATGTGCGGTGTCTGGGTTTTTTTTATTTGGTTTGAGTTGATATGTGAAGTGCATGTTTTCTCAGGGTTGTTGTTGGTCATTGCTCTCTCAGTATTTCACGTTTCTCACATCACGGGCTCATGAGGTGAGTTAAGGTAAGATGCACTTTTGTTGGTGTGAATATTTCCACCTTTCAATAAAGCGGCTCAGTTTCTTACACATCACTTCATCATTTATATTATTATAGATTGCTTCACCATGAATTATAACATATTATACTTTACTACAATTTATTTATTTACTATTTATTTATTACTACTCACTCGCCACTACACCTACATATCACTTTATTATACTGCACTGCACTTCCCTATACATACTCACTTTAATACATTTCAGTATATTTCGCAACATTCCACTTTACTGCACTTTACACTTCACTTATGTACACATTGCTTTATTTTTCTACACTTCAGTTAATACTTTAATATACATTGCTGTTCCCACACGTCACTGTACTGCACTTCAATGTAATTTAATGCACATCACCTTACTATCCTTCAATTTACTAAATTTTTGTCTACAACACTTCACATGAATGCACAAGTGTTTCCACTATTTCCAAGAACTCAACTATGTGGTGGATTTATGGAATAATGCATTAATGTCCAGTAAGCACTTAAAACCACAATAGGTTCACATGGCCTACTCTTCCTCTGTCATGAGAGAGATTCAGTGTTGAGCACAAAAGCACACCAGAGACCACCAGTCAAAAAAGAAACACAAAGATTTAAACCATTTTTAGACTATTATTAACATTATTGTTAAAGTGTTAAGTTTCAAACTTTACTGTAGCACTGTTTAATCTTTTACACCAAAAACGTTTTCTTTCTGCTAGTGCTTTCAAAGAGCTGTTTATAACATTTTTCTGGCAGCACCTCTAATAAATAGAGATAAATATGTGTAAATCCACGGTAGTGGCCCCCCGATTTTCATGGAATTGTTTTGTGTCAAACACTAATAAATCCCGAGGTAAATAAGAACCACAGTCTTTCTTACATGTGTAAGTAAAATGCCTGAAAACATTTCCGACCTCAATGCCACACAAACAATTTTCTGAATAAAAATGTGAAAAGATTTTCCCTGAGAAACGGACATCAGAGAATTTAATTTTCACCCTGTCAGTAAAAATCTGTTTCTTTAGGGCAATGAACACTCATTACACATTGTATTCTTCGTTGTTTAATCAATGAAAGATAAATGTATGGCACCATTTTTTCAAATCCATCAAAACAGTCCCCGACCCGCCAAAATAATGACCCAAAGTCATGTAACGTTCATCACCTTTTCAACTGCATGCGTGATGAGCGTTCACCTCACCACCTCACGGATCAAAAGCCATTTTTAGACTATTATTAACATTATTGTTAAAGTGTTAAGTTTCAAACTTTACTGTAGAACTGTTTAATCTTTTACACCAAAAACGTTTTCTTTCTCCTAGTGATTTTAAAGAGCTGTTTATAACATTTTCTGGCAGCACCTCTAATAAATGGTCTCCGTTGGAAGATACTTGCAATCTTTTTAAGGATTGATAGATGGGGTCCTTATCTGAAGTAAAGGAGGCCTTTTGATTTTTTAACTCAATGAAATGGTAGGGGGCATCACTACCGTGGATTTACATATATACTTATCTGATGTAAATCAAACAGGCACTGATATGCTTTATTCACAATTAATCATTAACTAATATTTCATGCTAAATTGTCTTTTTGCTCTTTGTTCCTTCTTGTCTCTGTTTGGTTGTTCATGAGTTTGATGCTCAGTGTGCTGACGTGGATGGGCAACTAATCAGAAGGTCCATCGTGCCATGACCCAAATCAATATATAAATGGTGAAATCCTTGTGTGTACGGCCAGCGCCAGCAGCCCAGATTGAAAACCTAAACATGCATAAAAGTGAATAAGGCATAATAACTGCTATTTCAATGACCCTGTTAGAAGGGTTGTCCCATAGTTCTGAGGACAGTGGTGGCTCAGTGGTTAAGGCATTTGGTTAGGGGCCACACTAGAGGTGGGGGAAAAAAAAGCAGCGGTGTGAACAGATTTTGGCGATTCTTTTGCAAATTTTTAAATATCACACAAAAGTTGCGTGACTATTTGTAACTGATTTGCAAGTAATTTGCAATTGGTTTGCAGAAAAAGGGTGAAACTCTTGTCATAAATCAGTCGTGTTTTGTTATTTTTTTCCATAAACAATTCGTTTTTGTTAATGTTATTAGCAATAACAAAATGAGAATAAAATAAGAACAAGGACAAAATACATGGAACATGGCAGATTGCAGCAAGTCTCAATTTTTTCTCAAACTTTTCATGTGGAAGGCTCCAGTTTATCAATTTAACTTGCGAATGAAAAACAAATAATTTGCGCAAAATGACAGCTTTGCGACCTTATGTCATGTGTGGACTGTTTGAGAAGAGATTGAAATTACTCCACATCAGAGCCTCATTTTTCAACATTCGCAGAAATTTCAAGCGTTTGAAATTTATTGTGAAGAGTGCACGAACCCGGCGACCAAAATGCACTGCTGTGGGACAAATTAGAGAGCATTTTGAGAATGAAACTTAACAGTCATGAACTGCCATTCACATCACTTTTCTATCACACCATTAGTGTGATCACCCCTTTACTGATCAGAAGGTCAGGTGTTGAAGTCCCAGTCCCACCATGAGAGTCCCAGTATCACCACTGTGACTTAACCTTCAATTGCTCAGTGGTATAAAAATGATAAATGTAAGCCAGTCTGGGTAAGGGTGACAGCCAAATGCCATAAATGTAGATATAAATGTAGTTGTGGGAATGAATCGTGTTACTGTTTCAGAGTTCAAAATATTGGCCACTACCAAGTCGCCTTAAAACTTGAGTCTCTTAAAACTTCGCCTTTCATCATGACTGTTGTCATGGATTGTGGTTACTAATCTAGAAAATCTGAAAATCTTCTACACAAAACAGACCATTTGGTAAGTTGCCATTAGGTACATTGAAATATCTTACAATTCACAAGTTAACTTTAGCAGTGGTGGGCCGTCAGAGCCAGCAAGCCTTCGGAATCACATTTACAACTTAAATTCTAGTACAGTGGAACCTTGAGATACGAAAGCTTCAGTACACA
>JAQNCB010000007.1:20364048-20375882 GCA_030068295.1 Euristhmus nudiceps | reverse complement strand
ACACACACACACACACACACACACACACACACACACACACACACACACACACACACACACACACATACATATACACACACACATACATACAGGTCTGGCTCTTAAGGAGGCTACATTTACCCGTATGCATTTCCATTTCACTTGCCCAAGTATTCTGCAGCACCTGACAGATAAAGTTCTTTCTAAACACGATTGCATCAAGTACAGATGCAAAGATATGACCTTGCAGCGAAAATATGAGGGTGGACCCAGTTTCCCAAAAGAAACCTTTTCACTTCAGAATACATTAAAAAAAGAAATAAATATACACTCGAGCTGAACAGTGATGAGGAAAATCAGTACTCTGCAATCCCAGGGTCATAAATTCCACGAGACGGGGATAAATGTTAGCTTACAGTGCACAGTGTCTTTACGTTCTCTAAAAGTCAACATGATTTACTCTCATAACATGGTATTTATAACTGTTCACTACACCGCTGTTTATAACACTACTACAAACTACAAGGTTCTGTGCACAGAAAAGGAACTGTTATAACATTTCCTAACGTGAGCAGAGAATGCCATACACAGGTGTGGATATATGACTTGGCAACAGAGTAGACAAAACAAAGGAAAGCAAACCAATAAAGGTGAACATCTGTGTTATCAATTAATACCTTATACGGGCTTAGATAGACGACGATTCTCTGAACCATAAGTCATGTCGGACTGTGAGACACACCCAACTAAATTCTATCTGTTTAGACAATAAGTGAATAGATAGCTGTTTTATAAATAGAAATTCATTCATTGATTCAGTTTCTGAACCACTTTATCCTAATTAGGGTCTCTGGGTGAGGGCAGGTTACACCTTGGACAGCTCTCTAGGCCTCAATAGAAATTGTTAGATGAATTATTGTTTTAGTATATACTACACAGGAACAGAAAAAAAAACAAACCAAAACAAGATTCTGCGATGGCCTGTCGAGCTGTCCAGGGTGTACTCCACCCTCGCCCAGAGTCGGCTGAGATGGGCGCCAGCCTCGAGTGGCGTGTCAATAAGGTGTGCGACTATTAACCCAGAGATCGCAAGTTCGAATCCAGGTTAATGCTGCAGCCATCCATAGCAGGGAGTTCATGGGAGCTAATTGGCTGAGCTCTCATTGGAGGGAGGGATGGCATACTTCCATGTCACTCAGAGCAATCCCCAGCCAATCATGGGCATCTGTGATCATGGACATTCTTTGTAGGAGGGGGCGGATAGCGCTTTTGCTCCAAGTGTGTTAGACTGCCCCCAAATACGCATGCGCCGCAGTCCGAAAGGCGGCAAGTGGCTGGCATTGCATGTCATGGAGTGGGCGTGTGCATGCTTTCGCTCCTCCCTGGTCGGTGGTGGTCGTGTGACAGGAAAGGCAATACCTGATGGGTGGGAAATGGATACGACTAAATCAGGGAGAAAATGTGTGGAAAAAATAAAAATAAAAAATTGAAAACATGTTATAATCAGACTAATGCAGTGTACTTCCCTTTAATTGGTGAAAATGTGTCATGTCCTGTTACTAATATGGTGTTTCTTCAAAAACAGCTGAACATAGGAACACTGAAATCGCCTGTATTGAGTTTGAGGGTACAGAATGCCTTTCCCTTGCGGTGTACACAACTGCAAATGAGAAGCACATTGCTTCAATTTAAAACACATTGGCTGAGTCCATACACAGAGAGATTGAATTAGGAGTGATCGTGCTTTTACAAAAGATCAAAATCTGTGTGGCCACCACGGCCAGCGTAAAAATCAGCCCACTACCAATTTGTCCGGTTGCACAGGGTATGACCTCTAACTGTGTGTGTCTACAAGTGAAGAGAACATGGCGGAGGTATTTGCTGACATTCCCTCTTTGCCACAATAGAATGGGTTCTGCTATGGTCTATACACAGCCTTGCCCAGGCTTGAAATCTTGCTCCGTTCTCTGTGGTATTCTTTTATTCCAAAAAACTATTCAGTTGGTTCATACATTTTTTCATTTCATTCACTTCATGTCATTTTACAAACCACTTTATAATTTATTAGGGTTTCAGGGAAGCTGGAGCCCATCCCAGCCAACCCTGGGTGAAGACAGGACACACCCCAACTTTCCAGTCGCTCACAGGGCCAACATTCAAACACAACCATTCACGCTGACACGCCTCAGAGCAATTTGGAACAGCCAATTAGCCTATTACACATGTCCTGAGTGTCGGAGGAAACCCCGTGCAAGCATGGGGAGAACATACAAACTCCACACAGAAACACCGTTGCAGGGCAAGGGGCTTGAACCAAGGACCTTCTCATGAGGCAGAAGCGTTAACCACTATGCCACCATCTCACCACCAAGTTATTATTTTTTTGTTGTTTTTTTAATTCACGATGAAAATTTTTATAGCTTTTATAATGTAGGTGATAGCAGGACGTGACTTGCTTCATTGAAGCTCCAAAGTATTAGAGTACCCATGGTGAATTAGTGTTACTAGCTATTTAAAACGATCATCAAACAGTTCCTTCTGGCAACATCAGTCCATGCTTCTTTTCAAAGTGTGCACAACTGTTATGACCCCAGGCATGCGCAGAGACATGTTGCTTTTCTGGTTTCTCCGGCCTGTAAGTGACAGGAACCTGATGGATTGGCTGGGCTGCGTCAGTGACCCATGGAGCACGACACATTATCAGCCAGTGCTGACCTACATAAACAACAAGTGTAGAAATCGCGGAAAGCATTTATTTTTGTTTCTGCAACGTTAGCTGCATATGGAAGCATTCACGTCCTCAGAGTCACTAGAATGTAACATCTCACGGTCTCCACAAGAGACATCAACCCTGCCCAACATGTTGACGTCACTTCCAGTGAAAAACAATTGCAGTTCAGCCCCTGCCAGAAATACACAGCTTAAAATGACTAGTTTTGTGCTTTTTATGGTCATTGTTGTTAACATAAGCTTCTATATCGATTAAACATACACACAAATTATGCCGTAAGGATGACCAATAGTGGTACTCTTTAAGTAATTTGACATTTAACTGTGTAAAAAGAACAAAACAATTCAGGATGCGTTGTTACTGGAAATTTATGACAGTATGACACTACCTCATTGTTGACTATTTTGTCTAACTTTTTGCGTCATGATATTGTATTACTTACTTGAATTACACTACGGAATTCGTCCAAAAACTGATCTTAGAGGCAGCTAAAAGTAGACACAGAGTCTTAAAAAACCATGTCATAAAAAAGTTTTCTCTTTGCTTTGGGAGCTCGCTAGCTGGACAAGGTTGTGAATATGTTTAGGAACATCCAGTAATAGCAAGCATCTCCCGTGAGTCTACACCCTCCTTGCTGTCTGCTTTTCCCACACCCTTCTTACTGTCTGAAACAAAAACATATCAGCAGATTTGAACTCTGTAGTCTGAAGGGGGGGACCACTGCAGAATATCAAAATGTCAAAAATACTGTTTTGGGATTCTATAGTAGAAGATTATAAAACACAAAAACCCAAACATTTGAACATGGGAAATGAAGAGCCAGTGCTTGTTTTAGACCTGTAACACTTGTTCAAAATCTTTACAGGATCCTGGCTTCCTTTCTCAGCCCTCACTCACAACACATATCGTAGAGTGTGCATTCTTGCTGCCTAATTGGTCTTGAGGCAGTGTTATGTTTGGTCTAACATGTGCCTGTTGTTCCTGAATGTATCAGTGGGTGTTAAGTGCAAGGTCTTGCTCTTGTAACACTCAGGAGGCCAATCGTCTCTGATGTCTGAGTGGGTTTGTCGGAAGGCCACCTGCCTGTGTGTGAAAACACAATCGTTCATTCATTAGGCCAAGCCCAAACGCCTCACAGCCTGATCTCTCACAGAGTACGTGCCTTTATGAAGCCGATTATTCAGCGCATGATTAAGACATCGGGTTGTGTTCTCCACCCACATCAACACCAGGAACAATGTAATTCACCCTCCAGATGTTGACCATCACTATGACATGTCACTCACTCTAATAGTGTTCCAAAGCACCTGTCTTAAAGATGTTCACTAATGCACAGGCTAACGGCTTGCTGTTTAAACTGGCCTGTGATCACTGATAGACAGGCACTCCAAAGCAATAAGAGAAGGCAGCTCAGTGCTCACACCCTCTTAACTTATCCCCTTAGAGATCCAGACAAGAAGCTCATTTACAGACAAGCAGGAATGCGCGTGTGATAACTTTAAAATGAACAACTGTGGCCGTAGGTGAGGTGGTAGTCATTTTAGCAGTAGGTAAAAATAAAACAGTGTTTATCTAGCCTGGCTTAATGAGCGCAGCTCTTATCACTACCATGTGGGCCAGCAGGCTCTGCTCCCTTCACAAGTACTCCACACACTAATTACTCACCGTGTGGACCTGACTGATGAACAGAAAGCTTTTGCTCAATGTTCCACAGCGCCACAGCGGACCATTATTAAACTCGTGGTGCAGAGGGTCATCTCAGAGAGTTTTTCCTTGCCACTATCAGCTCTAAATGGCTCAATTAAATCCAAATTTCTATAATGCACAATACCCACTGTTAAAAGCACTTCATGAAAGATAGACCGCAGGGGTCCACGAGTTCCTGTCTCTCATGGATGCCTCTCATGAGCAAAATTTGCTAGTCATAGTTCAAGTGCTTGTCAAATTATCGTGTGTCAAAGAATTTCATAAAATGACCCCTGTGACCTTGAAAATTAGATCAAGGTCACCCATGTTCGAACTCATCCAAGTTCTTCATGAGAGGCATCTATGTGCAAAATTTGGCAGTCCAAGGCTCAGCGGTTCTGAAGTTATCGTGAGTCAAAGAATTTTGTAAAATGACCACTGTGACCTTGAAAATTAGGTCAAGATCATCCATAATCAAACTCATCCAAGACCTTCATGAGAGGCATCTATATGTAAAATTTGGCAGTGCTGGCTCCAGTGGAACTCAAGTTATCGCGTGTCAAACACCAACTCGGACAGATGGACGGACGGACAGATGGAGGCCGTTTCCATAGCTCCCAACTATAAAATTGAATTGAACTGAAATTGAGCCTTAACAGACAGTAGATGAGGACATGACTATATTGCTAAAACCCAATAAGAAACCCTTTAAAGCCCTGTTCATATACTATGCATGTAGTTAATAACTTAATTAGTATTCAGCTCTAAGTTTAAAAACAGATGACATGGAAGGTACTGTACATGTTTAGCAAGAACTACAGAAATGTAGCACGGGCATGAAAAACATTCTGTGGTTCATTTTTAAGCTATTATGGAGGACAGGGATGGATGGAGGCGGATGATTCGCTGTGGCGACCCCTGATGGGAGAGTTCTCATTTTTTTATTGAACAACAGTATCAAAATACTCTTGAAATAAAATAAAAAGCATATTAGTTATGAACAATTGTATAATACATCATCTTCTGTGTCATTTTTACCAAGGGTTGAATTCACTGAGATCAGACACGCTTTGGCTAGTTGATTTTTTGATTGGTTAGTAAATTTGTTGGGTAACTAGTCCTGCTGGCTGGTAAAAAAATGTAAAAATTTAACATAAGTCGCACTGGAGTATAAGTCGCACCCCTGGCCAAACTATGAAAAAAACTGCGACTTATAGTCAGGAAAATACGGTAAATGTGTGCATGTTGGCTCTTTGATGGTCAGGTAAGCTTTTCAGGATATATACCAACTTTTCCCAGAGTCAGCCAAGATAGGCTCCAGCCTCCTTGCAACTCTACTAGGATAAAGTAGTTTGTCAAAAGAATGCATGAATGAATAATTATATTGAAGTTCACTTGTGTCTTAATGTATGTACATATGTGCAGTAAAGCCTGCAGAAAATCATCACATAAAAAGCTTGGTTTATAACCAAGAATGTTTAGTTGATTCAAGATTTAAAATACTAAATATAAATCCTGTCAAACTACAACCTTTATAATTTACGCTGCTTTAAAACAAGCAACCTTTTATAGAAGTTACATGGAAATGTAATACTAATACACGCTGCATAGGCTAATTTTAATTTCTGGTGGGTCGTGTTTGTATGGGCCTTTAAAACCTTCGGTGTGGTGGGAATACTTGCTCGCTTTTTCCTTTCTCGGGACAGAGGGGGCTTTTTGTTCTAATCAAAGACCAGCTTCCCTTCTCCACTACGTAACCTTTACAATTAGGGCAAAAACCACAAAACTGGCCTCAGATCAGTAATGATGTAAAATGGCATCTTACCCTGTGTTAGATGTAGCGTGCTGGCTTGAGAACACTAAGCTAGTCACCTCGAAAGCATATCATGTCCATTAAAAGAGGACAGGCACAATCGTGCTGCTGTTCAGTGTGGATTCTGAGTGACAGGGTTAAAGCAGCTATAACCAACCAATACCACCGCCTGAATGGATGGAAATTCAACACAGTGGCATGCCCGTGTTTCTTACACACGTCTAACATGTACTGTTTGGGATTTGTAGGGTAGCTAGCCACCCATATGCTATATAGACTGAAAAAAGCATGAATCACTCACACAAAAGAGGATGCGAGTTCCTTTTTGTGTCTGGTTCCTCTGAGGTTCCTCATCATGTAAAGATTTTTTTTTCTGACCTTTATTGCTTCTGGCTAACTCCTTAGGAATCTACATCTACATCCTAATTTCTGTTACTCAACCCACAGCTTTCTTCTACTTTAAGAAAAACAGGCAGCATGCACACTTCATAAGGCAGTAACTGTTGGTCTCAGGCAGCTTTATTATGACTAACATTTACACACTGAGAAAACCATCAAGCATGAAACAGAAATTTCATCAATAACGTAGATGTAGGACCTGCTTTTCCCAACCATTAAATTACAGAAAAAAAAATCTCCAAAGCTCCAAATGATCATAGTGATCACAAATACTGATATCAAAAATTGTTACAACGCTTTCTCCGAATGGTTGGAGTGGCTATCCTCCATTTTATAGTGGAAACATGGTCGAAGGCAAAGTCCCAAACCTCACTTTCCTGGCACGGTGTCTGTGGTACCCCGTGTCTAATATACTGTCTGTAATTGCAAAGACCCTCTCTTCCCTCAAATGATCTCCTTGCATTTCATTAATGCTTTACCTGCTTGGCAGAAGGGGTGCCTCCCTCCCATGAAAATTGTCTTTAATATATCCCTAATCAAAGCTTATTGGAGAGAATGAGCAAAGAGCAAAAAGAAATGAAGTATCAGGGTCCAATCACATGTACCGGATTTTTTTGTAAAGGAAAAGAAAAAAAAACACCTCAAAACACAGCTAGTTAAACATGGTATCATGGTTTCCAACCCTCAGGGCACAGAGGCTTACAGATGTGAAAAAAAGCTGCTTCACGACCTTTAACCCTCACACCTCCATGAGACACCCAATCTCCCTTACACCACTTCAGTCATCAGTACGAAACAGAGACCTTGAGGCCTCTGGAGGAACAAAGCTTCTTTGTTGTATCTCATCCCACTTTTCATTTACTTAGATACCATTGTTTTCCCCCGTGTGCCACACCAGACACGTGTTCAGCACTGGCCCCTAAATGTGGGTTCCTTTAATTCCGACAATGCGCAATTTCTGTTTAAGACGGCCAAAGACTGTAATTACACAGGAAATAAGGAGCAGAATGATAATCAATGAATAATCATTGGGCTGCCAGTGGAAATATTTACTTTGAGTTATTCCCCATTCCTGAATGAAAATCCTTCCATTATTGCCATTTCTTTTAAGAGGAATTAGGGTATAATGACCAACCGTAACATCCAGCTTTAGTCTGAATGATAATGTCAATATGTCAGCCTGCATGAATCTCAATAGCAAGTCCCTACAGGACGACTTCCAGGACAAACATTATTTAGATACCATACTGATCAAGATCGAGAGGGCATGTCTACACAGGGGACAACTTGCTGCTTCCATTTCTTTTTTTGCTCCAGGAAATAAAAAGACCCGTACAATCATCTCAGTCCAGTCCACTAACTGCCTGCTTGTATCTGCTTGTGTCCTCTTGGGGAAAGAGACACCTGTCCTTGAATTCCACATCTCAGGAAGGCATTGTTTACATCATTGAATTTTTCTTTGTCCCGCCCCACCACGACTCAGCCGCTGTTTAACTATAGGTGCCTTGAAACATTCCCTTGAAAACCTTATGAGCATCGTCCCATTCTCTCGTTCCTCCCCTTCCCCCTCTGCGTAAACATAGCACTGTCTTTCAGATACCACCAGCCTTCAAGAATACACGGGCAGCATGGACAACTCTCTGAAGAGGGTCAAATAGTTTTTCTAATAATTGAAACAATACCACATCTGATTCTTAACTCAAACTCTTCAGCTATTCAGCAAACTTTTTTTATGATTTTTTTTATGGATTATGGATAAGAAAGATCAAATCCAGGTTATTGATCACTGCACAGAGTAGCATCCATCACCTCTAACACCCAAAGGCATAGTACATCAGGGAATGACAGCAAGCAGCAAGCCTGAAGGCAACAGGAAGCCTCTAGCCCAGCGGCCCCAGGGACCACCCACAGGAACCCTATTCAGAGGTACAGACCAGATGGACAAAATAAAAAAAAAAGGAACTGGGGAGGGACTGCTCGTTGCTTCGCCTAAAAACCTCTCCATCTGCCCTTCCACAAAACTAAAAGTAGGCCTTAAGGAGGCAGGCAGGCCTGTGAAATCCTGAGACTTTTAGACATTTTTAGATGACTGTAATGTAGGCATTTCCTGGCCAATGCAGGGTGAAGTAAAGGTCAGGAAACTTTTGTTCTTTCTCAGGCAACACAAATGCAACAATGACTAAATTATAGTTGACAGATCTCTACTAATTAACAATAAGTTTCTCTCTGAAGATACCTGTGCCATCTGCCATGAAAAGAGTAACATATTTGAACCGTTAATCAGTCCAATATGTGCTACATCCATGACCACACAGCTACTGCTACATGTGATTCTTTCTCAGGATTACAGACGACCACCCAACCAAGTCTTAAAATGGGGTTGGGGTGTACATCTATCCGTTATCCATACTACCACCTTGAGTCAAATCTGGCTTCATACTTCTGCTAGTCTCCTTAGAGAAAAGCAGTCAGACACACTTCCATTAGCCGTGAACTCGCTGCTCTTAAATAAACACCAGTCTTCTCCACAGAACCACAAGCACAGCCAGCTGACTTTAAAACAACAGCTGAAGCGCAACAGGATTTCTAGCAACCTTTCTAGTGCTTTCTTACATTGTGCACCACGGCGCTTACAAGTATGGGGTCCAGCATCATCCCGGTTTATACGTGCCATAATTCTTGTACTAGGGCATTCGGTAATCCGGTGGTAAGGTGCCGGATTACCGATCCCAGGGTTGGGGGTTCAAGCATCACTATCAACGGTTGTTAGTTCTGTCCCCAGTGCAGCTAACTGGCTTATCAAAGGCCGGCCATGTGGTGAGAGGGATGTAAAAGATCCATTGCTGACTTTCGTCAAGAGTAGCTGCATAGCCGTCAGTGTGTTTCTGCCCTGCGGTGGCCTGGCGAGCTGTCCAGGGTGTACTCTGCCCTCATCCAGAGTTGGCTGAGATGGGCGCCAGCCTCCCCATGACCCTAATTCTGATTAAGCGTTCAGAAAATTAATGAATAATTCTTGTCCTGAATCAGCCTAGCGTTCGTGTGGAAGAACTTTATTTTCGACCATGACAGTGTGTTGTGATAATGAAACAGTGTGAAAGTATGAGCATGTTTCAGCACTCCATCTGCGTCATGCTTTCCTCCACTGAATTTTGAGCATAGGGAGGTGATAATTGTTTTTTTGTATCTCTGCTATTTCGGGAGGAGGCAGGTATCCTGACAGCCAGACTGACAGTGTAGGGACATTAACCTGCCGTACTTCACACAATCTGCTTGAGAATTATATGCAGACATCCTCAGCTGGGATTCAGACAATTTTTTTTCTGCTTCGGTGTTGAATGATTGCTTCCCAAATCGTTTTTCTTCAGAAAAATTCTCCAACAGTTCTTCCCGTCTCTGCTTTCCCACGAGTTGCAGGCTCCTTGTGGTCACTCCGTCTATGAACCACTAACCAAACGCTCCGGTGCACTCAAAGGGAAACATTTGGATGTGTGCTTCAAGCCAGAAGTGTGTTTCAGGAGAGAAGATTCTGGATGCTCTGCTCTAGTTACAAGACAGTACATGGCGGTAGTCATCAATTTTAATCTGCTAACTTGGATTGCATATTATAAAATGGTTGCAAACAAAGAGGTGGAGCTGATTTCAAGGCTATATGAGAGCAGCGCTAGTTTATATCCCTTCTGAGGAAGGAGCAATTATAATTTCACCATTTGTTCAGTGTCTCTCTCTGACTCATCCGTCCGAGCTTTAGCAATGCATTAAATCCAGAGTAAGGCTCTTAGTCATATTCATTCACAGCAGTGAAAACAGCTCACACCTAGTCAAAGCTTCAATCAATTACTATGAGAAGACTCTTAAAAGAGGAGAGAAAAAAACATGGCTGAATGAACTCAGACTTGATATCGGCCCCCAGAGAGAAAATCCAAATTAGCCTTTAGCTTCCAGCTGTTTCAGCCTTGCTCTGTGAGCTGATGGCAATTCAAGACTCATAAGCGGAGAGAAGCTGAGGTTTGGCAACACTCCTGTGCTCTATGGAGTTTAACCAGGATGAGAAATGTTTAGTTCAGAGGCTTTTCTAAGCCTTAACTACTGTTCGTTTCTATCTGAGAGAGACAGAGGAATAAAACACACGGCAAAAACTGAGATCATGATGGCGCCCAGTGTAAATAATAAAGCACCTGCACTAGGAAATAGTAAACTGCATGCAGGAGTTATTACTACTACAGATTAGGTGTGATAATTAAATTCCAAAATGAATATAATTGACACAATTACAATGGCAAAAGCACCTCACTTAATTGTTACTTCAATAATTTCAAGGGATAATTACGGTAGTGCATAGAGTCCGTTAAACAGTACAGCAGGTGCTGGTAAAACAACCCAAGTGTAGGTGACCTACAGGTCTCTGGTCTGCTCACGCCTGGATTTGTTTTATTTACGATCTCACACTTTGTAGTGTAGGCGCTGGAGAACAATTATATACCTGTTGAAACTATTCCCCATTAAACACTTGAGTGCTGAAGTGTTTTTCCCGTTAAAATGGCCCATAAATGTTAATGACCAGAAAACTGTAGTGTTAACCTAATAAAATCACATGGAAATGAAGAAATGAGATAATAAATCGCAAATGGTATAAATAGAGCTTCATCACATAGAAGCATTTAAATATTTTATTTCTGAAATTACTTTTTACTGATGGAAATAATACAATTAAATTCTTGAAAGTAGAAGGAATGCACTGTGAGGGACAAACAATTTAACACTTCCTTGTGCACGACAAAGAATCCTTAGGCATTTCTGACAGTGAGTGCCCTTACATGAAAAATCTCCAAGACAGAAGACTACTACTGTCTGTGACATGGAAAGCTACATGTTAAGGTCTGAAAAAAAGTGAAAAAGAGGATGTTGAGGGACTGACTGTTTATAGCTGCTGTAAGAAGTGAATATAAATGCTAACTTACTTATCATTTACAACATTATGTGTCACTATAAGCAGTTTTTAAAAGATATGATATGTAATTCTTCAATAATTAAAAAGGAGATATATCATTTCCATTTTTCCAAACCACTTATTCCTAGTTAGGGTCGCAGGGAAGGCTGGCACCCATCTCAGCCAACTCCGGGCGAGGGCTGAGTACACCCTGGACAGCTCACCATCGCAGGGCAGAAACACGCTGACGGCTTTGCAGCCTACTCTTGCCGAACATCAGCAATGGTTCTTTTACATGC
>JAQNCB010000007.1:20358355-20363948 GCA_030068295.1 Euristhmus nudiceps | reverse complement strand
ACTGGGGGGACAGCAGTGACAACTGTTGACAGTGGGGATTGAACCCCCAACCCTGGGATCAGCAATCCAGCACCTTACCACCAGGCCACCGCTGCCCAGAGAGATAGCATAAAATAATAATTTCCCCATAGAGACAAGTTCATTCATTCATTCTTTCATTTTCTGAACCACTTAATCCTAATTAAGGTCATGGGGAGGCTGGTGCCCATCTCAGCGAGGGCAGAGTACACCCTAGAGAGCTCACCAGGCCATCGCAGGGCATAGAGACAAATTATATATTCTAATTTTATTATAATTCTATAAAAGTAATAAGCACTTTTATTGAGGCTGATAATGTAGATTAACATTATTATTGATTATTTTCCCCATCACAGAACACCTCGTTACATTTTATTGGTCATCAAGTTAATAGCAAAGTAGTTTCTGAACAACTTATTAACTTAAGTCAACAAATGTTGATGTTAAAAATGTTTGCATTTTTAAAGTACCATGACTTTTGTGTTCTTAAGTACAGAATATCACAACATGTCTCAGACGTTGTGTGATGCGCACAAAGTAATAAACCTAATTGTGTGAGATGTCTGTCTGGAATATTTCCTGTGTCCTTCTCCTCTCTACTGCGCTAAGACTCCAATAACAAACTGCTGTTTCACGCACAGCAAGCCAAAGTGTGAATAAGTCACCAAATCACAGCTTAATTTACTACGTTTTTAATATTCTTTAATAACACAGAGTTATTTAGGGTGAGATCATAATGACGGTTTTGTCTTCGCTTCACTTGCAGATTGCCACTATTACGTTTACACCCCTATTATGGGCGACAAGGGAGATGTAACGGCTTTCAAATAGATCTGACCACAAAGACAGTACGTTCTAGTCACTGAGGACAAAAGTGTCCAGTCCCAGATCTCTGTCCCCAACCCCCTTCCTCAATTAACCTTCGGAACAGAGAACAAAGCAATCCATACACAAAAACCCAGTATGACCCGTATAATGATAAACTAGAGCTGTATCAGCAGTCTCTCTGTAAGTAAGAAAAGACACATCAAAACCTTGTATTGCCCTCTGTGAATGAGAAAAGATTTAATGACACCACGAATTAGCGTAAATATCCTTCCTTCAAAATGAAAGCATGCTAGATGGATTAGACTTGAGCTCTTAGAATAACTGCTCAGGCCATGTTTATACAAAGCACATGTCTTTGCCACATGTGCATTCCATCTTCAGTGCACATAGTAATTGCTGCCGGTTGCAGACATGCTCCTCTTAGACAGTTATCTTTGTCGCAGAAGTTGAAGCCTCAACACCGAAATCCACTTCACAAGAGGTGTTGTTATTAACAATAAGACAAACAGACAGGCTTCTTACAGAGCAATCACATGCTCCAAGGGGTCAGAGGTCAACTATAAGGCTGAAGCTGAATTTGTACATTTGTATTGATAAACAATGAATCAATATAAATGGGATGTTAATGGAAGGTTCAGTATACATTGTTTATGGAAAGACATCGACCTAATTTGCATAGTTTTAAATAAGGATTTTTTAAAAATAAATTAAAAATCTTTCACCATTCCTGATATCAGAGGAATTGAAAAAACTTTGTGGCATGCTATTATAGGAAAATTACCCACTTATGGGGTGAGTCAGGCTGAGTCAGCATGATTTTGACACAAGTTTGTCAGTCCAGAAAATTTCCGGGAACAACAATCAGGACTTCAAGTTTCCCATAATAGAAAAACAGTGATGTGGCACCTGGGGGCTGTATTTGAAAACCCCTATGACATGCTACTTGACATTTTTTCTGGAGTCATGACTATTTTTTGACCCTCCTTCCTGACAACAAGAAAGAACATGAACAATGGTCAGTAGGGGTTAAAGTTGTTTGGTTTCCAGTCTCCTGACCAAGACAAGACAAAAACTGATGGCTGCATGATTGCTTAATCTGACATGGTGGCCATTGTGGAAGGCAAAAATATAGCGTTGTCTGGTCCCTGCACAACTGTGATCCCCATTGGGCCACATAAATCCGTGCTATCATAGATTCCTCTCCCTCAAGACACGGCAGCATGTACAGACCTATATTCTTATCTTAAATTACTTATTGGATGTACTTTAGGATGCATAACTGAATAATTGTCTAAGGGTAAAATCGCTCATATTACTTTACTACCCTAACCAATTTTTGACATCATACAAAAATTAGAAGGAGTTAATTACATAATTATGTCTTTACATTGACTGACATCCAAGATCAGTGTACAATATGAACTAACAGGCAAAAGACTAGTTTTGATCTCAGATTGCCTTTAAGGAAGAACCTGCTTCACTGCTCTCAGAACCCAATATTTCAAGCCTTTCCACTGAAAACAGATCATCTTTCTCATCGCTTCCAGGCCACTAGGACGAAAAAAAAAAAAAAAAAAAAAAAAATCCAGATCATCCAGTTCATATCCCCTGCTGGCCCAGACAAAACATGCCTCGACTCCTCTAATGCAAATGTGCAGATACAAATTATACACAGACTGCCACATCAAAGCAAGAGAATGAAGGAATTCAGGATTGCAAACACAAAAGCACAAACAGCAGGAGACAGAAACTTAAAAGAGTACATAGTAAGAAGGTTTGGCTTCATTTTCAGGTAGGCAGATTGTTTTGTCTGCATGCGTAGTTTTAAAAACCTCCCACAAAAACAAGCCTCGCCTGCAGACTTTTCCCATCAACTGACTTCTATGGTAATTCATCACGGAAGGAATTTCTGCTAAGGTGTGAGACTCTAACACATAGATACATCACTGAATTATAAATGTTATGGTTGGAATGGGAGCCTGAGGTTGTTCATATATCTATTCTATCTATTCTGGATAAAGATACACACACATATTTGTTTTGTGATATTTTCCCACAGTAACAACACAACTAGTGATGGGTGACATGATGGCAAGGATGTTACACACTCCGGTCACAACATGTTTTCCTATCATATTCTGTACACTGAAAACGGATATTGTAGGGTTGGGCAATATGACAGGGTAGCAATGATGTCATAAATGATGTCGCAATACACGTTTCTGACATAGCACTGTATATGTATGGATAAAAGTATCCATATTTTAATTAGCCAATACTTTTTTCATTTATTATTTAAAGTTAGAATACGCATTTTCCTCTTAACCTTCATCCTACCGAGTGGGGTCTGAGAGGACCCCACCAATGTTTTTTTATTCACCACGCGGACATATTACTGATCACAGCTATCATGCTTTATAACTTTGTTGGTCATCATCTGTGAATCACAAAAACAAGATTTGTTTTAAAATACAGTTTTCATCTGTACTGTCAGTGGACCCCAGAGAAAAATATGATATTGATGATATTAAACATATGAAATGAATTTTGGAACCTCGAGATACGAAAGCTTCAGTACACGAAAAATTCATTTTGTGAAATGATATGCAAAGGTTTTTTCGCTTCATTTTACGAAAAATTATTCAGCATAATGCGTGCAAATGATAAAATTATCATTTTCTTCTCTATAAGGGTATCTTTGTAGCCAAACTGTAAGTACGTTATGAAATTTTGAGATGAATGTTCTTTGTTTCAACCAAATAAAACATTTTAAGTGAAAAAATACTTTGGGGTTGCTCAATAATACAATTAACTAAAAGTTAAATTTTGTATGGGTAGGACCCCAGTTGGTACTATTTGTATGTAAAATATGTTGGTAGGATGAAGGTTAAAAAACATTTTTGGACAACTTAAATAAACGTACCCTTTTGCTGGCAGTTTCTCCCTAAATCAATACGCTGTGCTTATATCGTATACAACAGAACGCAAACTGTTTTAATAACAAAAATGCAAAATGATATTCCGATAATATTACGCATTAGTGAATTGTACATCTTATCATGATGTTGTTTCATTTTATGACTCTTTCTATCAGATAAATAGATGAGCGATGGTCGGTTGGAAGATCGCAGGCCGGATGTGCCCCAAGTGTTTTAGTTTAGAGAGTTTTTTGTTTAATACTGTAGCAGATCAAATAAACATATAATTTTTTTAAATCTGTAAACTTCGTGACTCTAGATTCCTAAATATACAGTAAACCAATACAGTTTCTGTAGCAGACCACATGTTGGGGTTTATCTAATCACAATATAATTTAGCTGAAGTCAACTTGCACCCAAGACAAGCAGAGCCAGAGGTATTCGCTCAGAAAAGGGAGAGCTTTCTCAGCCTCATATAAATTTACCCAAGGGTGTCTGATTAGCTAACAGACTGCACGTCGTATCTAAAAAGTCAACAATCAAACAGATTAATGTACAGCGAAGCACACAATACGACCTGATTATCACACTTGCATGTTGGCACAAAGTTGAATTACATAGAATATAATATATAAGAGGTCACTGTGTGCTGAAGCATTATAATTTCGCCTCACTGGAAGTGGAAACCGATCCATGCATGACAATGCCTCTGTGCACAAAGAGAGCACCATGGTAGAGTGGAAGAACTCGAGTGGCCAGCACAGACCTCAAGTCTGGAACTGTAATCAGTGCTTGGAATTAATAATGTGCTTGGGGCTGAATGAGAACAAATCTCTGAAATCACACTTCATAATTTAGTGGAAGGCTTCTGCAGAGACTGAAAGTGATTATAACAGAATAGAGGAATTAAACCTGGGGGGGGTGTTTCTCATAATGCATACAGTGGGTGCAATAATAAGGTGTCCATATACTTTTGGTCATTTTGTTTTTGTGGGTATGTGTGTCTGAATTAGATATTATGTAACTCATCTTTAGTCAGCAGGCAACGGGAAGCTGTGATACAAGAAATTTCAGGAATTCATTCATTTCCTGAACCGCGTAATCCCAATTAGGGTTGCAGGGAGGCTGGTGCCCATCTCAGCCGACTCTCGGCTAGTGCAGGGTTCACCCCGTACAGCTCACCAGGCCATCACAAGGCCAACACAACCATTCACACGCGGCAATTTGAAACAGCCAATTAGCCTACTGTGCATGTTTTTGGACTGTGGGAAGAAACCGGAGAACCCGGAGGAAACCCACGCAAGCACGGGGCGAACATGCATACTCCACACAGAAACGCCCAGGCTGGAAATCAAACCCAGACCTTCTCACTGTGAAGCGAACGTGCTGACCACTACGCCACCGTGCCACCTTGAACAATTCATCTCATCTTATTTTCTGAAATGCTTTATCCTTTACTAGAGTTGCTGGAAGGACGAACCCCATCCCAGCTGACTCCAAGCAAAGGTGGGGTACACCCTGAACAGCTCACCAGAACATCACAAGGCCAACACAGGCACACCGTTCACACTCATTCAAACCACGGGGCAATCAAGAATATCCAATTAGCCTATTGCACATGTCTTTGAACAAACTATTAGCTATTCAGGCAAGTTAATTACTAATATGGAGGACTGTTTGTAAACAAACAAACAAAGAATACCCAAATAAGTTTATTAAATAAATTAATTTTTATCTAACTTATTTTTGACTGGTTCTGCAGTAACTGGTGCCACTTATCATGCTTGGGCTTGTGCTTAGATGTTTTCTTTATCCCTTATCTATCACAA
>JAQNCB010000007.1:20350855-20355855 GCA_030068295.1 Euristhmus nudiceps | reverse complement strand
ATTTTAACCTAGCTTATTATTATTCCTTTTACGTTATCACTAAATTATTCCCACAATCACTCGGATCCATCTCCGCTGACTGAGTGACACAGACACAAAAACCCATTCGCATTCACACCGACGGGCAATTTGAATAACCAGTTTATACAATGTGCATGTCACTGGACTGTAGGGGGAAACCAGAGTACCTGTACGAAACCCAAGCAAGCACAGGGAGAACATGCAAACTCCACACAGACATGCCCTTCGCTGAGATTCCAGCCCAGAATGTTCTCAGTGTGAGGTGACAATGCTAACATTGCACCACCGTTCTAATACTACTCCAGACTAATACTATAAAGAGAAACCTGACCTGATAAAAGCCTCAGCTGTGAGATGTTTAATGCAGCATGCAGTTGACATGTATTTGCTTTTAGTGAATATCCATGCCCGGTACACTATAGCCTATGAAGTTACAAGCATGTATACATGTACAGCTATAAAACCTTTCAGAATGTTCACGGATTTCTGTCAAGCCATAGGTTTAAAGAAAAGTACACGGCAGTTTGGATGAGTTCCCAAAAGAGTGTTTCAAATCAATACAAAGTTCTGATCGATCACTTCTATAGGGTACAACTTTTCGATTGCAATGGGAGCGATCTCTCTAATGATGAACCTGGCCTCAACTACAGGGCAAGAGGTCTCACTGAATGGTTTAATGGGGATAAAAAGGATGCAAATCATACGCTATAACCTTCGATGTTACCAGATTTTAACTCAATTAAACAATAAATGGGTGTTTTTGGGGTGATGGATTTAAATTATTTTCATAAGAACTGGGTTCACCTGGCTCCATAGTGGCACATGGACAAGGACTGTGACTATTATCCCAGAGACTGCAAGTTTGAATCCAGGTTGATACCACAGCCATCCATGGCCAGGAGTCCATGGGAGTTAACTGGCTGAGCCTGTTCAACTCCTCCCGGATGGGACACTAGTCCATTGTAGGTTACCTTTCCAGTATTATTTCCTGGTACCCATTTATACTTCTGGGTGAACAGAGGCACACTTGTCGGTAAGACAGGGGTCTGAGCACAGTGGGGGTCTCACCAAGATTCGGACCCACAACCTCCTGATCATGAGCCCAGCGCTGTAACCGCTACACCACCGACCCCAACTAGTGCTTTCCCCTCTGAGTTTGTTAAACCGCCCCAAATATGCATGCGCAGCAGTTTGAAAAGAGGTGGTTGGCTACCATCGCATGTCATGGAGGGGGCATGTGCATACTTTCAGCCCTCCCTGGTCAGTGGTGGTCCTGTTACAGGGAAGGCAATACTTGATGGGTGTGAATTGGATATGAATAAATCAGGGAGAAAATGGGGGAAAATAAAAAAAAGAAATAAGTATAATTGTGTTTACTTATCCAGTCCAATCCCAGAGACTTGCAAAATCCCATTGATAAAGGTATGTCCCTACGGTAGCCATTCATCTATTCATCCATCTATTCATTATCAAACCACGTATCAGATAGTTTAGCACAACTGAATTTAGGCGAGAGGCAGGGTACATGGTCTCCAATCCATCATAGGGCTAACACAGAACAACCATTCTCCCTCACATTCAGCACACTGGGTAATTTAGAGACCTCAGGGCATATATTTGGACCATGCAGGGAAACCCACATAAACATGGGGAGAACATGCAAATCCCACACAGAAAGGCCTCAGTTGGTGGTGGGATTCAAACCAAAACCTTCTCGGAGTGAGGCGAACTCCATGCTACCATGTCATCCATGGTCAAACATCTTGCTAAAAAACAATGTGATAGGTTTTTTCAATGCTGGGATATGTTCTGAGATAAAACTCTCATGTGTAGCATTTTTGTCCATCATTCCACCCTGGTTGGAATCTGAAAGAAGCTCGAGTAGCTAAAGCACACAGTTGGAATTCGAGCTGGTCCCAGACATCACATGAAGGCCACACTCATGCAGCTGGACCTTCTCTGACAAGCTCACAGTTAAGGCTGAGACATCTGAGGATTTTGCCCAAAGGCTGAGTGTCAAAACCAAGTAGAGTGACTAAAAAGTATAATTTGTTGACTATACAGTGCACTATTTTCTGAATCTTACCATTTTTATCCAAGAATGTTAGAAAGTATACTAGTATAGCGCACACATAAAAAGCCACAATTCAATATAACAGAACCCATAATGCACTGGTGTGGGATACAGTGTTGAGGATGTTCCCTATCAAGTTCATTTTTTTTCAGATTTCTATAACATCCCATGCTTTCAAACCAATGAGCCCATGAATGACTCTCGGGGACAATGAACCAATGAACCATGACAATGACAATGAACCAATGAACCATGACTCTCGGGGCTCATGGATGGATCCAGATTTTCATTCTTTACACGAATAACAACAAACATTTTCTTATTAGTTTCAACTCTGAAATTTGCTATGAGACAAATAAACAATAGACCTAGAATTGAAATTCAAAAAGCAACCATCTCTTGCTGTTTTTTGTTTGTTTGTTTGTTTTGTTTTGTTTTCCTTTGTCCAAATGTTCTATTTTAGACCTGTGGACACGGACGTGTGCCACTCCATGTTTCCACCCATGCTTTGCAAAAGAAGTCCCATTCTTTAGATACAGCAACAAATGACTCAGTGCATGCTTATCAAGAGGGAGGAGACGGAGAAGATAAGGCCGCATGGTATCATAGAGCAACCAGAAACAACTACTCTCCTGAAAGGTGAAACGGATTAAAAAACAACCCCAGCATGCTTTAAGAATTGACACAACAAAACATAGAAACTCTAATCTAATACACGGCTGTCTTGGTCGGTGTTGTTTCAGCTCAATGGCCATTAGTGGGCTGTGCTGCTTACACAGCTGGGACCTCGGCTCGGCTTGGACAGGAAATGTGTAAACAGTGCCATTGGCCGTGCAAATTGGTGCTTTCGTTGTCTCTACCATCTCAGATCCGCAGCTATATAAAAAAATCCAACCCCGTGTCCAAAACACAAGTGCACAGAGCTGCTTTTTCTCTTTTTTTTTCACACGACCATATTCAACAATAATCCAGGCCTGGAAATGTATTTTTAGGGCCTGGGTTTTTCCTTCACTCAGGCCACAGAGCGAGAGAACTGCCAGACATTCTTATGCCACAGATGAGAAGAGACGCAGTTTAAATCTTTTATCTGAAAGCCTGGAAGTCTCCAAGATATACAGCATTTCTGACAAAACAATAGCGTAATCGTATCCTTTACTTCAGACCAATAGATCAATAGATGAGCCCTGTTCACTCGGTACTGTCGTGAACATCGGGAGCGATTATTTCTGAGTAGGAAGCAGTGATAAAATCTGTGGTGCACTCTGAAATGGTGCACGCTGGTCCCCTCATTAAAAGGCTGTGTGTTCCTGCAAAGTGTCCCAGAAAAGAGAGAAACTGAAGTTAATATAAAAGGAGGTAGATCAGGAAAGGGGGCGGGGGATTATGAGCCTGAAAAGTCAGTTCTGTCTTAAACACTTCCAGATGTGGCACGTACATGAGAGAGGAGTGAAAACAAGAGTCGTGCCCATTCTAGCAAATGAATAATCCGAATGAAAAACTGCAGCAAGGACATTGCTATGAAGTGGAATCAGTTGCCATGGCAGCGTATCAAAGACAAAATCTCTGACGCAATAATAAAATCTCAAAGGCCTTGGTTAAACCAACAGCACGTCATGAGAGCTTTTGGAAGTGAAGACGGCTTATATGTAACAAATGTAATTACCAGGAAGATTCGGACCCAGCAATGCTGATTCGTTTTCATGCTGCGTTCTCTAAGCTTCAACTTTACTCTATGGAGCACAATTGATGAGCAGAATGAATGTCCATTGATCACAATGGAAGGTGTGTGTGTGTGTGTGTGTGTGTGTGTGTGTGTATTCAGCACTTTACCCTCTAAGCCCAGCTAAAAGCATTGATCTCCGCATGCAGTTTGCAGACTGTCGCTGAAATGTAAAACAGTTTGAGAGATCCGCACACTTCATGCCAAAAACTCCTTCCGAGCTGAACTACAGCACAAGAGCTAAGAACAATCCCTCAAATACTTCCAGAATAAAAACCGAATCTAAACGGCTTTGGCGCCTTCGTGCCAGCTCGCTGATTTGTTATGTTATAATACGTCATTAAGTCAACCTCATGTTCTAACCACCTTCACATATACACACTAATACAGAAAATCTGGATTTGTTTTCTTCCCTTGTGCAGAAATGTAAGTGCTTCCAACCCAAAATGGAAACAAAGCACCATTATATGCCTGAGAGAGTCCATGAAGGGGAAAAAAACTTGACACATGTTAACTGCAGTGTGCCATGAGGGCAGATGGGAAGTGGACCGACAGTTGAAGGTGAGCGAGTCTGAACAAGTCAGTGTGACGAGAGTGAGACCTGTCATCAGTGCAGGACTCTCTTTCATCTTTCAACTGTTCACAAGGAGCACATCTTTCAACCGAGACACTCAGCTATCATATCAGTACTGTGTGTAATTGTATATCTACAATCTATACTGTATGTATTTTTGGTGTCAGAGCACACAGTCAACCATAAGAGGGTTAACCATTGGTTGCTATGCACTACGTGTTTCGGCTACGATCAAATGTAGTATTTGTGGTTATTTATTATAGATTATAGCAGGTTATAAGCTCAAGCCCCAGTATCACACAACCACTATTGGGTCCTTGAACAAGGCCCTTTATCCTGTCATGGTTGTATTTACACTCTGACACCAATTTCCTGAATGTTTGGAAAAGCTCTCAGAGAGGAAAGTACATTTTTGTGGTGTATGACTTGTCAGTGGGGGCAGTACTCTCTAAAGTATCTACCACACATTACTATTCATTCATTCATTCATTCATTCATTCATTCATTTTCCAAACCGCTTGTTCCTAGTTAGGTTCGCGGGGAAGGCTGGCGCCCATCTCAGCCAACTCCGGGCGAGGGCAGAGCACACCCTGGACAGCTCGCCAGGCCAT
>JAQNCB010000007.1:20273519-20283566 GCA_030068295.1 Euristhmus nudiceps | reverse complement strand
GCTCCAGGCACTTCATGATGGTGGAGGTGAGTGCTACTGGGCGGTAGTCATTCAGGCAGAGGGTCTTTGATTTTTTTGGGAACAGGGAAGATGATGGTCTTCTTGAAGCATGTGGGCACAACAGACTGGAGCAGTGGAGCACGTCTGCCAGGGATATCACGAGTGGGTAGCGGTCCAAACAAACGATAACCCTGCATTAATTTGTCTCTAATAATAAACTAGAACTGTTACAGAACCTCATGCTTTATATTTATATTAAGGCAATACTATGATAGTAGACAGTACTGCCTTACTATTTTATTTCAGGGAGAAGAAGTTGCAGCTGGAAATACACAGGAAAAAATGTGATGCCACCAACTGGGTGAATCTGAGTTGATGTGGTGTGTGTTGCTGTGACATGTTTACATTTTTGTAGAGGTGCGCATCAGGATATGGTATTGGGTATGCGCTAGCGGCAGCTGCTTTATGACTACCAGGTGAGCTCTGCTGCCTCTAAAATGTCACTTAAGATTTCATCAAATATGCACTGCTGCATTTACATTGATATTACAGAGAAAGCGCTACAATGTGTTCAACTTCATGGTTAGTTCATTCAAAATCAGCGAGAATTTCTCGCCTGTTGTTTAAGGTGATTTTTTCCTTAAACATTCCCATGGCAGTGCACTCAATTAAAGCCGATGAAAACCCACCAAAGCACAGCTTCTCTGAAGTCCTGTAGCATTTGGTGTGGCACAGCAAAGCAAGATGGTCTTTGGAAATTTGCTTGGAAAAAGGTCCTTGCAAGCTCAGCTTCTCTGGATTTCTATAGGAAGTGGGTGGGTCAGGAGGCTGGGTTGCTGTATATGGTGATTGGAGGTTGTCATGAGCTGCTGGAGTTGTGTGCCTTTTCTTTTTCCTCCTTTTTTCTCTCTCTTGGTTTTCTACTCTGCCACCTTTATTTCGACAGTGCTGTTTTGTTTCTTCCAGCTTCCTGTTGTTTTTTTTTTGTTTGTGGACTGTCGAAATCTTAATCTTAATCTACTGAGTCGAGCGTTTGAGTCCTGGTTCGTTCCTCAACCACTCTGACAGTCCACAAACAAATGGCAGGAGCACCAACAGGGTCCCAAAATAAAAGAAACAGAACAAACGAAAACAAAACCGCTCTCCGTTAGGGAGGCTAGGTGCTAGCACTAAGAGAACCCAACAGACCAAACTTCAATAATCACCGAGTCAGCGATGCGAGAAAAACACCATACGTTCTGACAAGGAGTTGTACCCACAACCATGATTATATACAAAAAAACAATAATAACAAACAGCTGAGAGTCATCAGGGAGGCAGAGCCAGCGATCGTTGAAAACAGGAAGCTGGAAGAAACAAAACAGCACATTCAAAATAAAGGTGGCAGAGTAGAAAACCAAGAGAGAAAAAAGGAGAAAAAGAAAAGGCACACTTATCTCCAGTAGCTCATGACAGGAGGTATTGTCAAAGTGGCCGGAAGCGATTTTTGATTGACAATGGCACCAAAGCATTTCAGGATGCTCGGACATAGATTTTTAGCAAGTAACTGCCGCTTCTAGTCTGTTTTTGTGAGTGATATAGATTATTATTTACATTTGCAAATCTTACAGTAAATAAAAACATAAATATATAATTTTTGAGTTTAAGTTGTTAGATTGAAAAGCATAGCAAGAATGCCCAAGACTGATTAGGCTAAAAAGTCCAGGAATATAACTGTTTTCTTTCTTGGTTTTGTTTTTTCAACTTTCCCAGCATGACAAAGTGAGCTGGATGAGTGGAAGTGCTGTGATAAAGAGAATGTGCTACTTTCCCTTTAATGATCATGGTGTTTGGTCAGAACTAGGTTTTGGAGATCTGGCTAACCTATATGTTGCAATAATAAGTAAATTTTATGATACAGTGCTTCCTCTGTTTGAAAGACCACTGCCTGCCACCGATATGTGACCCTACGTTACCTACAGTGTAGACTTTCTGCAGAAGGATAAATTGGATGTTAGGAATCCAAATCCATATTTAGAGATCTGAAAAGATCCTTTATGACAGTGTCAGTTGATAAAAGCAGTAGGAATAGCGTTGAGCTCAAGGTACTGCTTATCTCATCAGAATGTATTTAAATAATTTCTTTGCTCTCTACAATTTCAGTGGAGTCGTTCAATAGACTCTCTGTCTCTGTTAGTCAGGTGGCTCAAGACGAGCTGCTGTGGCCTTCCTGGATATATGCCATTGATCCAAATTCTGTGCCAGTTAAGATGCCTGATGCAGAATGTATCCCAGCCAATGCTCAATGTCTGATTGCCATGCTCTTCTGGTTCTTCACCTCCACAGGTGCCCATCATTTTGCCTTGGATGATGGATTTCCTAAGGCTGTCGCGTCTTACTGCATGGCTAAAGAATCGCAGTTTCCTTCTGACAATTTGTTGGAAGGGCATTCTCTTTTGGACCTGGGTCATCTCAAGATTTCTTCCTCACGTCAACTGAGGGAGTTTTTCCTTGCCACTGTCGCTGGCTCATTAGGTATGTGTAGGGGTTGTAGAAAATGTTTAAACGCCTTTGTACTTTCTAAATTCCTACTTTTACTCTATGCAAAGCTGCTTTGCGACAATGTCAATTGCAAACAGCGCTTATACAAATAAAACAGAATTGAATTGAAATTGAATATAATGGTCCACATCTCAAAGGCATTTATCTTATCCACCGCTTTGTTGGAAATGGTCCATGACTTGCTTCCATAAGTGGTAAGAAGACAGACCAGCTTTATTCTTTACAAAACACAGACATGGTGGCCTGGTGGTAGGGTGCTGGATTATCGATTCCAAGGTCGGGGGTTCAAGCCCCATTGTCAACGGTTGTCACTGCAGTCCCCCCAGTGCAGCAAACTGGGTTATCAAAGGCTGGCCATGTCTCTCACTGTCTGTGGTGAGAGGCATGTAAAAGAACCATTGCTGACTCTTGTCAAGAGTGTGATGGCCTGGCGAGCTGTTGAGGGTGTACTCTGTCCTTGCCCTGTGTTGAGTGAGATGATCACCTGACCGTGACCCTAATCAGGATTAAGCGGAAATGAATGAATGAATGAAAAAACACATACATTAAATAGAACACATGCTCCCCTACCCATACAGTGATCTGGAAAGAAAGAACTACTTTGCTTTATTGCTTGGTATCCCAATAGCCTTTGGCTAGACATACTGGAGTTCCACCCAATGCTCTAGTGTAATACTTCCTACTTCATCCCTTAGAAGCTCTAACAAAACTAACTTTAATGCTCAGCAGATCACAGAGCCTGTGAAGTGAAGCACTGATATCTGACTCTGGAGAGATTACATAATACAGCATGGTTGGTGATAGAATGGCTGCTAGTATGGGAAATCTGAGGTCATTAAAAATTATCTTTATTATTTTGTCCAGCCCTTTTGGGATTGTAGAGTCATTAGCGTGCCACATGATAGCGCTGCTATCTTAAAGGCCCAAAATAAAAAAGGCAACAGACATGATTTTTTCCTCTGCAATATGGAAAGTGCCAGTTGACTCAGATAAAGCTCATTTAAAGGAGCAAAGACTAGCAGGAGAAAAAGCATGACTAAGTGAGCAGAAAAGCTTAGCAGGTGGCAGGCAGAGACAAATAAATCAAGAAAAAAAAGAAGAAGAAAAAGAAAAAAAAACCTTTATCCAGTTATTCACCAGTAAAAATGGCTATGAACATATGGTCAATGTCAATCTAATTTGCCTCATCAGCTGCATATTTTAATACCACACGTTTATGTTGAGCTGGCAGATTTTGAGTGGAAAAGACAGCAGGTTTGGGACAGATTAAACCTCTCCCACGTCACATACCGTGTCCTTCAAAATACACTCTCTAGAGATAAACATATTTTTTGTACGACTTTTTCTAGGACAGCATGGTGGTGTAGATGTTAGTGTGTGGTTCGTTTACAAGAAAGGGGTTTTAAAAAGACATTTTATTGGTTTATTATGCAAATGATGTACTTTTACATTAAATGAATGGATGGAAGAAATTCCAAGTTAAATATTGTTATTGGACCTGGCGCGGGAATCCCTGAGGATCATGCAATGTAGACTGATGACTTTGGCACATTTTTGATATTCATTAGACAATCTGAAGTTGTGGTGATTTGTGTTGCCACATGTTTCCACTCCACAAATAAACCATGGAGGAACGCAAGCACGGAAGAGGGCAGCCTGCTCGCCAAGCCACACGGGGCCGGTGTCCTTTTGCGGTGGATCCTTTTTACTCACTATGGACCCAAAAGTGTCTAATAACTATCACCTGCACCGTAGATCTGGACAGCTCAATAGCAAGCATGACGAGCCTCAGGTAAAGCCGCTAGGACCCCACGGTTCCGATCAGTAAAGATCTACTTGCGACCACATTCAGGCAGCTACAATAGCCTGCTGGAATGTAAGAACTTTGTCTGACACAAATGCCTCCAAGCGTCAGGCTCCAGAGTGCCCGAACAGCTGTAGTGGCACAAGAAATGAAACGCCTCAACATCGATATTGCCTGCCTCAGTGAATGCCGTATCCCTGGAGATGGCGAATTTGTTGAAAATGATTATACCTTTCTTCACTCTGGCAGAGCTTCTGGACAACCAAAGCTCAAAGGAGTCACTATCGCAATTAAGAACAGCTTGCGTCACCATCTCATCAGCTGGAAGGGCACCAGCTCCAGGGTAATAAGCTTGCAACTCCGGTTAAAGACTCCTCAGCCACAGTTATCAGCATATATGCCTCATCGTATAAGTGACCATCAAAAGAAAAAGCACTGCTTAACAATCAGCTGTCTGAAGTCCCTTGATTGGACAGAATATTCCTGCTCAGTGATTTTAATATCGGCACTGACACAGAAGCTTGGCCGGACGCAATTGGCCGTCGTGTTCTTGGTGATGTTAACGAACAAGGTTCTCTTTTACTTGAGCTCTGTACTTGTTTTGGGCTTTGCATTACCAACACCCTATCTCTCATCCGGATATACATAAAGGGACATGGCAACACCCAAGATCATAAAGATGGCATCTTATTGACTATATCATAGCTCGACAGCGCAACAGGAGTGATGTCTTAGACTCAAGAGTCTGTCACAGTGCTGGCTGTTGGACTGGTCATAGGATGGTGTGCACTCGCCTTAAGCTCTGCTTCCATATATCCGCTCAGAGACGCAAATGGGACAAAATGCCCAGACGACTAAATGTCAGCTGGCTAAAACATCCAGCGAAATCCCAACAACAGAGGGACTCCATCGAAACCAATTTACCACATAACACCAGTGGTAATTAGACCCTTGAACTATATTGGGAACATTTGCGGGATACTATCTACAACAGTTCAAAGAACACCATCGGCCTCCAAAGGTGTGATCACAGGGACTGGTTTAACGAAAGTAACCACATGATCATGAATTTGCTAAAGTGAAAGCATGCCACCTTTCAAGCCTCGCTAAGCAATGACACACCAGCAAACAGAGAGGCATATAGATCTACTAAGGGGCTCCATAGTAGTGCATGGACAAGGTACGTGACTATTAATCCAGAGATCGGAAGTTCAAATCCAGTTTAATGCACACAGCCTTTCGTGGCTGGGAGTCCATGGGAGCTAATTGGCCGAGCTCTCACAGGAGGGAGGGATGGCATTCGCTCACTTCCTTGTCACTCACAGCAAGCGTCATCCAATCATGGGCGCCTGTGTGCTCATTTGTACGAGAAGTGGATAGCGCAAAATAGCCCAAAATAAACATGGCTCTGCAATGTCAAAAAGAATTCAGTGGCTAGCATTCACATGTCACAGAGGGGGCGTGTGCATGCTTTCACCTCTCCCTGGTCGGTGGTGGTCATATAAAACTATAGTTCCAAAGGAACTATACCATCTCCTAAACCAGTGATGGCAAGTGAAAGAGATCGAACAACACACTGAAAGTCATGACTCAAGATCTTTCTTCCAGGCTGTCAAATTCATTCATCAGCGGCGTCAACATGGCTGAAGTCCCATTAACGATTCCTGACACGCTGAAAACAGCATTTCCAAGAGCTCCTTAACCAACAGGGGACGACTGATCCCAGTGATCATCAATGTCCTTGATGATGCAATCATCTGGCCAAAAATAAAGCTCCTTGACCAGACTGCATTCCTGCAGAGGTTCGAAAGGAAAACAGTCCAACAATCCTCGCAGAGCTCTTAAATCACTGTCTTTGTTATAGTTTCCGGACAGACTGGGTAGGACCCAAATGCAGGACACGCAGGAGGCAGAGTAGAGTGGAGAAAAAAGCTTTATTTGTGATTATCCAGGCAAGCAGACAGACAGATAGCAGAGTGACCTTGGAGCTGAATCAGGTAAAGACACGGGTAAACTTGGAGCTGGTACAGACAGGATCACAGGTCAAGACAATATCACAAAACATAATCCATGAGTGACAACAAAGACGACAATGAACCAGCACCGGAGAGCTGGTTGGCAGGAGATAAATAGGAGCCTTGAAGAGGAACAAGTGTGAGCAGATAATTGGCAAGGCCACGCCTGTCAGCCTGGAGAGACACATGAGAAAAAAACACATCGACACAAAAACCCAGGACAGCTCCCCTAGTGGACAAAATGTGCAGAGTCGTGACAGTCTTTATATCTGGGATGTGAAAAGAGTACCACAGGATCTAAACAAAAAATGGCAATATTGTCATCATCTTCCTGAAGCAGGGCAGCTTCACTGTCGGGAACTCTCCTGGAAAAGAAATACTTTCCATCATAGGGAAATTATTTGCCTGTGTTATCCTAAACAGAGTCTGGCATTGGATGAGATGCATTGACACGACACCTCCCCAAAGCGCGATGTAGTTTTAAAGGTGGACGCTCCACGGCTGATATATTTGCCATATGAAAACTATTGAAAAAACACAAGGAACTGCATCATGAACTGCACATAATCTTTGTGGACCTAGGAAGGGCTTTCAACACTGCAAGCAGGCCTCTTATGTGTGCCCTGTTGAAGAAAATCGGAATATCACCAAAAGTAGTGCATCATTCAGAGTTTCTGGCTAGGAAGCGAGAGTACTGACAGGAAGTGAGTTCACAGATTCTTTTGATGTGTCAAATGGTCTGTGTCAAGGCTGCATTCTGTCCCATACACGTTTTATTCTGTGCTACGCTGGACGATCTTCTCTATGCGGGTGCTGCCGCAATGGTGACCACAACCATGAGTCCCTTCAAGAAGGTAAAACATCGCTGTATAAGGCCTGTGAAGTATGCGGTCTACCAATCGGCCAACCAAAGACCGAGGTTATGGACGTTCAGTGTGATAATGCACCAGCTATCACAATTAACAGCTCTGAGTTGAAACATGCTCATACATGTGAAACATATCATTACAGTTGAAAATTTCTACATTCACTGTCTTACCTTCAATAAATTGTCATACTGACTTCCTTTACTTGACCTGGGTTATATCAATCATTTCTGGGATTCATGCCAGTCCGTCACATAAATTATGTGTATAATAAAATAGACTAAAGTCTAGACAATTTTTCTGCCATTTTATGCTAAAATCTGAACATTATTCTGACTCACGGATGTATTAATCAGCTCTATCACAAAACAAAATACAGTCCTGTAACTTTCAAATAGTTTAGTGCTGGAGGATCATGCATTAATCCAAACATCTATCCATTATAATCACCACATATCAGTCAGGGGTTAGCAAGCACATCCAATCCCAGCGGATTTCAGTGGTGTATGCCCAGAACAAGTTGCACTGACGGGCAATCTTTAATCTCTCTATGAGTATCTAAGTCCCACACGCTCACACTAAAGTGTGTAATGCATTCATCACTGGAAGTGCAGTCCTGGATTACTAAGGGTCATCTGTCAGTGCTTCAGAAAGTTTCTTCTAATGACCTAAAATTCAGGCGATCCCAACCAGAGAGGAAAATGCCCACCATTACCAACAATTTAATCTGTGATACGGTACTGACTCCAGCACAGAAGGACGGTTGTTTGTGTCTGCTCACATGTTCTGACACTTTGAGACTCTCAGTCAGGTGTCTCTACTCAATAAGCTCTGGTTTTAAGCCCTGGGGCCAGTGAGCTGAGAAGAATGTGCTAACGCATTTATCTGTGTGCCAAACTGTAGCTGCTCTCTCCACTGTACTGTAGCCATTCACAAAGCATAGCCTTCAGGGAGAGAGGAAGTAAAGGATATTTATTTAAAATAAAACACACACACAATGAATAATGCAAAGAAATAAGTCAAAAGTCTATGTGTGGGCGTGTGCAGTCGCTCCCGACGAGGTCAAAATTTCAAGTTTACCTGAGCGCTGAAAGGGATTTAAAAAAACGTCTGGCAAAAGGCAGGTTTTACAAATGCTGCCTTATCATAGTAAATAATTGTTGAAGCACACTCATCATATTTAAAGAGAGTCGTATGTGCAACTGTTCTACTTCATTTCTATTTAAAGAATTTCACTATGTACACTGAGATCATCAGATGAGCGAGAACACAAGCTCTCATTAGAATACTTTAATAATCCCCAAGGAAATTAGCTAATGTATCATTAAACGAGACGGATCTGTCTGCAGTGCACTACCAATGAGCAAATCATACATATTTCTTTCAAACATTTCTAAATATAGTTCTAAAAGATTTTCAAAAATACATAGTCAGGCCAGGGTGGTACGCTGGTGTTAGGGGTTAGCATGTCCTCCTCACTGCAACAAGATATTGGTTTCGAGTCCTGGGCTTGGTGAGGGTGTTTCTGTGTGATGTTTGCATGTTCACCTCGTGCATGCGTGGGTTTCTTCTGGGCACTCTTGTTTCCTTCCACAATCCAAAGACATGCAGATTAATCTAATTGGCTGTTCCAAACCGCACCTAGGAATGTGCGTGTGTGTGTGTGCATGTGTGTTTGCTCTGCAATGGTGTGGCAAGCTGATCAAGGTGTAGCCCCTCCCTTGCCAAGTGTCGGCAGAGATAGGCATCAGCCTCCCTACAACCTTTATAGGATTAAGCGGTTGGGCAAATGAATGACTAAAAATGACTACTTTAGGTCCCATAAATATGTGGACACTGGCAAAGTTCTCATTATTTTTATTCTTTAACACAACTTATAGGAATGAAATAAAGAAGAGTTGTTCAGGGGTTGGTTTGAATACTTAAACAATAGTAGCATTAGTATTCAAAGGAACACACCCGAAGGACACAAAACACATTTTCATAGACTAAATGACCTGCTCTCTTTTCCATATATCAGCTGTGCAGAACTCCTATAGGATCAGTCCAGGTTATTATGCAGTTTATACCCACTAAGAACACACTCACTTGTAATGCTACAATACAGCTTAACTTTTAATCACTAGGAAAAGATCTTAGGGTTATAACATGACCTTCTGTCCATTTCTTCTTTGCTGTACGACCAGTTAAATTTGTTGAAAATATGGACCTGTAGTGTAGTATACTATATGATTATTGAAAAGCAACCAACCCATCATTAGTTTCTGTACAACAACATTCATTAAAAGGAAATAATTAAAAGCTGTTCCTACAAAACCTATTTTGTCCAAACACCAGGATAAGCCTTCACATCACAGACTGGAAAAAGAGAGCAAAGAAAATGTTCAATAATGTGTACAGATGTCCTCCTGGGACAGTAACACTTAAATCTCAAGTATAGGAGCAGACAATGACTACAGCCCTGCAGGGAAGCAAATGTCTAAAGTCGTAAGCACTGGTTCTGTCAGTGGACTCGTCAGACTGATGGTAACTGATAAGTGAAAAAATATGAGAAAAATATTTGTAATATATCATACATTTATCATACGCATGTGTGTACTTGTGTGTGTGTGTGTGTGTGTGTGTGTGTGTGAGTGAGTGTGTGTGTGTGTGAGTGTGTGAGTGTGTTTGTGTGTGAGAGTGTGTGTGTGTGTGTGTGTGTGAGAGTGTGTGTGTGTGAGAGAGTGTTTGTGTATGAGAGTGTGTGTGTGTGAGAGTGTGTGTGTGTGAGAGAGTGTGTGTGTGTGTGATAGAGAATGTTTGTGTGTGTGTGTGTGTGTGT
>JAQNCB010000007.1:19858360-19868696 GCA_030068295.1 Euristhmus nudiceps | reverse complement strand
CTCTCTCTCTCTCTCTCTCTCTCTCTCTCTCTCTCTCTCTCTCGCTCTCTCTCTCTCTCTCTCTCTCTCTCGCTCTCGCTCTCTCTCTCTCTCTCTCTCTCTCTCTCTCTCTCTAAGCTTCCTATTGAGATTCATGATGAGTCAGATTTCGATGGCTTGGCAAACCAATAGGGCAGCTTGACCCACCTCTCAAACGTTGTGGCATTGTAATGTTGCTCTAATTGCCCTGGTATAGACTAGAACTTAGTCTGAAAGGAATTGGACAAAAGTTCACGGTGGGTCACTTTTTGCTCAGTAAGATGAAAGCAACTTCTATATTTAATGAGGATTATCCCAAAATGTCCTTTTCAACTGGACCTCTGCGAAGACGCGTAGTGTCATCTACATCCTCTCTCATGCAAAGTCCCTTTGGTTGGTTGAGGGCCCCCACTCCAGGCCGCCCATGGCCAGAGGTAAATGAGGTTGCATTGGGCTGCATCAAAAAAGCCCTTTCAGAGAGGCCTCACACTATGAAGCCCATTTCTGGGTTAATGTGTCATTTTATGAAATTATTTCCTGCATGCATCCATATGTAAGGGTGTAAATCTTGCTTTGGGGCAAATCCTTCACAGAGAAAAGTACAGAGAAGGAAATGCAAATCTGCACACACACATACACGCACACACACACACACACACACACACACACACACACACACACACACACACACACACACACACAGTCTGAGTTCTTCACAGCCGAACAGATAAGAATGTGTAAGTGAAATGAATGGGTATTGCTTTCGATAAAGTTTTTCTTCACTAATATTATTTGCTGCAATATTTTACATGAAGAGAAAATAAATAAAGATGACCTTTAGCATTAATATTCCATAACTAATGTTGTTCAAACATATTCCATGCAATGAATGTTTTATTTAATCCATGAATAAAAATACATTCTGCGCTAAAATATGTGGACACCTTACAAGTCACACCCATACTTGCTTGTTGAACATCACATTTCAGATATATTTTTCTATTTGCTGTTATAGCAACTCCCAGTCCACTCTGTGCAGGCTTTCCTCTACATTTTGGTGTGCAGTTGGCCATACAATTCATCAAAGAGGTGCTCAGTGGGGTTAAGGTCAGAACTCTCTGTAGGCACCTCGAGTATTTCCACTCCAACCTTGGCAATCCTTATCCTCATGGGCCTTGTAACATACACAGGGATGCTTTCATACTGGAACAGGTTTGGCACTCGAGGTTCCAATGAAAGTAAATATTTAAGCTACAGCATACAAGGACATCCTACAAAGTTCTGTGGCAACAGTTGTTCGAAGGCCCATTTATGACCGTAATGGTCAGGTGTCCACATATCTTTGGTCATACAGGGTAATCAATGTTTGTTATACTAGTCTCCCGTGGCATGGAAGTGTTTTTATGATTAGGGACGATCACAGTTGAGACAGAGAAGTGATTAATGCGAAAGCCAATGTCACTTTTCATTCTAAATTTTGTCGTGCAACATTCACGGCTTCGCATTTTCGTCGCCTGGTTTGTGAACTCATTGTAAAAATTTCAGACATATTTTGAAATTTCCACAAATGTCGCAAATGAGGCTCGAAGGCGGAAAAGTCTGAAACAGTTCTCCTGATCTTTGCGCACTATACATATTTAAGCCGCAAAATATTTGCATGCATGTGGAGTAGAATAACATCTTTACACAAATTCAAAATTCACAAAAAATCTCTGCAAAAAAAATCACATGCCATCAGTCACTTTTCTATCGCACCTAGTGTTTTCCATTAATGTTTCATTAATGTTCCATTAATGTTCCAGTAATGTTTCATTCATGTTCCATTAATGTTTTTCATTAATGTTCTAGTAATGTTTCATCAATGTTCCATTAATCTTTAATGTTTCCATTATGTAACGCCATTACTTCTGCAAGGAAAAATATTACATTCATTCTCTGAAACCTGAATCCTAATTAAGGTTGCGGGGAAGCTGGTGCCCATCTCAGCCGACTCCAGGGAACACTCTGGACAGCTTGCCAGGCCATTGCAGGGCCAGCACTCTCACAACCATTCAAATCACACTCAGACCTAAGGGAGATTTGGAACAGCCATTCAGCCTACTGTGTATATTTTTGGACTGTGGGAGGAAACCAGAGCACTCAGAGGACACCCAGGCAAGCACGGGGAGATCATGCAAACTCCACACAGAAACATCCATGCTGGGAATCGAACCCAGGGCTTTTTGCTGTGAGGTGGATGTGCTAACCACTACACCACGATTCCACCAGGAAAAATTTTTTAAACATGTTAATTAAGAATGTTGTTCATATTGTTTGCTGGATGCTATGAAAGTTGATCAATGTAGTGGTTGATTAATTGGCTTATAATTTGAAAAAGGATTTAATACAATAATTTAATACAAGTTAAGTTTGTTAGTGTGAGTTACAGCATAGTATATTAACAAT
Source organism: Euristhmus nudiceps (assembly GCA_030068295.1). NCBI lineage: Eukaryota > Metazoa > Chordata > Actinopteri > Siluriformes > Plotosidae > Euristhmus > Euristhmus nudiceps. The sequence continues at coordinate 19,866,233 of JAQNCB010000007.1, read as the reverse complement.
CAATTATAATTTGTTTTTGTATACCGATGTGTTATCCAATGTTAGTTAAAGGAAATTTAATGTAAAACATAATAACTTGAATGTGTAAAATATAAAAAACTGTTAAAAACACAATTTATTACCAGTCGACACATAAATTAAAATGTGTTAATAAAGAATAAGGGATAAATTAACTTCTGCTTATGTGAATGATGAAAACCTTACCAGGTTTTGTGAGATCTCCATTAAAAACACTTGGCAGCGAAACTATAGGATCATGTAGGGGAGAGCTTCGAAACCTTCCTCGAAAACTTTTCCCATGAAACATGCTTAATCCTAAACTTATCCTGACACTTGACAACCCCCTTCCAACACACCCACACACCCAACCACCCACCCACCATCATCCCCATGGAATGCTGAAGGAGAGAGTTTGTTTATGGAGAGAAAAGCCTTCAAATGCTAATGCTTCTCATTTGTCCGACTCACAGCAACACCACAGGCAGTAGGATGCAAGGCTTTCTAGTGAAGTGTGGGATGTAGAACTTACTATTTTTCTGATTTTATCCTCCTTTCCTATAGCTAAAAAAAATAAATGCAGTTATAAGGCAGAATTTAAAGCAGTTTCCTTTGTTGACCATGAATGTATCGACACATGAGCATGAACATATGAAACTGAAAAGACTTATTATTTTGACCACACAACGTCCAAGTCAGTCAAGACAAATAATAATAATAAAGTCCTGCCATGGACTGCCAAGCTGTCCAGGATGTACTTTGCCCTTGCCCAGAGTGAGCTGAGACGGGCGCCAGCCTCACCGCGGCCCTAATTAATATTAAGTGGTTCAGAAAATGAATGAATGAATAAATAAAGGTAAAGTCTGCACCGTGCATTCAAATGCCCAACCTAGATAAAATAAAAGAACATTCATGAAAATGTAGTTCTAAAATTCACATAAAATCCTGAATGTATTCTTTGAGAAATGAGAAGAGCTTTCCAAAAGCACAAATAACTTGTTCCTCTCATGTATGCTCAGAGCTCAAACTAAGGGATTTATTGGAAAATGTCTATGGTGTTTCCCGAAAAATCAGTAGGCCTTGTTAAAGAAGTCGTTATTAAAGTGTATGACACATAACAGTTCAGACAGATGACCTATTTATGGGGTGGCTGTTAGTGCATCTATAAAACATACAATGGACTTTTCATGGACAAGCCGCACAATAGATAATTTCATTCAAGCCAAGGAAAATCTGAACTAATCATGTTCCAGTCTGGCATCACTGACAATGTGGTGAGCTGGATGTGAGAAACACGCCATGTTACGTATATAGTGGCGAGTGAATTTGTAGAGTCATAAGTTTTTTTTTAATCCCTAATCATTTCCTGGTGTGGTGTGCTTAAGGCTAAAAAAAGCAGCTCAAGACTTGTTAAATTGGAGTTCACGGCTAGAGAACCACAGCAGGATTTGATAGTTTTGACTATGGTTGGTTGTAACAAATCCAAAGCAGAACAGGGAATATTGTTTCGGAGAATAAATAAAGCACTGTCTTATAATAAACACCCGGTAAACTCTATTTCATGCCGTGATATTAGAAGTTACAGTTTCATAATAGTTAGCTCACCTGCCTCACAGCTTGTTGAAGGCATTTCTATAGAAAGTTTGCATGTTCTTTCCGTGCAAAGAAACTGGAGTACCCTGATGAAACCCACATAACCACATTAATTGGTTGTGCTAAATTGATCCTAGGAGTGAATATGAATGGTTGTATGTGTTGCCCTGTGAGGGACTGGCGAGCTGTTCAGGGTCTACCCTGCCTTCACCCATAGTCCACTGAGAAAGGCTCCAGCCTTCCTGCAACATCTAATAGGATTAAGCAGTTTGACAAATGAATAAATGAATAATATATAGATTCATAAGATCTTTGTCAAATACATTTCTTATCCACTCAAAAAATTTAACTTATTGTGTGATTATTTTAATATTTCAGCCATATGGATAGATGTGAGGAAACAATGTGAGGAGCGTGGAATTAGCCCTGAAGCACCATGTGAAGCTATGTCTACTTCTGATGAAGGCAACACAGCTGGACCTGCTGTGTAAATGTGGCTGACATCATGTATGGGGCGGGTTGTTTATATGCTGGCGTGCAGTTCTTCCAGGATCTCTTCCTCTTGCATGTTTGCTCATTGTTCATCGCACCTCATTGAATAAATATAAGACTTGGGATGGACGGCAAAAAAGCACTTCTGGTTCAAGTGAGAGTCAAGGAGCAAGGAAATGAAAAATAAGGGTTTTGGGATGTACTCACTGCATCCGCTTACTTACCATCTTTCTTTTGTGCATCCGGGTACCCACCTGTCTAAACAATGACATGATTTGTCACCAGGTCACTTTCTTTCATTGCTCTATGGTCCAATACTGATGCTCACTTTATCAGTGCTTTCAATAGTTTTCAGACATCAGAGTGGACACTCTAGCCAGTCTTCAGCAATGCAGCTCCTTGTACAGTGAGCTGCAATGCACTGTGTGTTTTGACATCCTACTGTCACAGCCAGCAATACCCTTTCCAGCAATTTTGTCAACAGTAACTCTTCTGTATGACTGGACCAGATAGGCTAGCCTTTGGTCTCCATGTGCAATGTGAACTTTGGAAGTCTCTGACCCTGTTCCCTGTTTGCCATTTTCTGGACCAATTTTGGTAGGCACTAACCCATGCATGCTGGGAACATCCGATGAGAAATGCCATTTTTCCTGTTTCCACCACATTCGTATTAAAACCCGACTTGCAAATTTCCATTTGCACCCTTTGAGGGGTCGCAGTATACTGAGATAATGTTATGCTGCTACACACTGGCAAAAATACAGAGGCAATACTTTGATATGAAATTGAACTTCAGAGTGGGGTAATTATGTGTAAGTGCTGACAGGTGTGCTTGGGATCATGTGATACTGAAGCTAGAAGTGACTGGGAGCATTGCAGAGCATGGTGGGATGTGTTGTGTGAAGGCTGATGTTATGATGATAGTTTGATGACACTGTGACAGATTATCACCATTATTCCTTTAATCTTTCGTGGTTTTAATTTTATGGTTGATTGATGTACAATCAATCATTAAAAAAATTCCTTCAGATTTCCAATTTGGCAATAACAATGTAAAAGAAAGTTGTTTACGTTGAAAGCCCCATGAAACTGGATCAAGTCTGTTTCCCGGCTATTGTTCAGGACATAAGGCCACAAGCATGTTGAAGTTGACCCTAAATTATTTGTCCTCATTGAGACTTTTCAAAACAAACACTAGAAGAAGCTGATTCATTTGAAGCCAGCAGTTAACAGAAAAAGTGAACAACAAATACAATGGAAGCTGACAATGTGTAAGTCTCAGTGTAATATTCTTAGGACACTTTCCCAGAAATAACAGTGCTCTAATGACATAATCTAAAAAGGTGTTACTTAAGATTTCAGAGAATAAGGAAAGATAAAAGCAATCTATGACAATCTTAAATATTGGCATACATGTTCATGTGTATATGCAAGGTGGGGTGTGCTGTGAGTTGGGTGGCAGCTGAAGGCATGGGTTCTGTCGGACCGATCCTCAGCGACTGACTCTGACTCTTGGGACATGGAATGTCACCTCTCTGGCGGGGAAGAAGCCTGAGCTGGTGCGTGAGGTTGAGAGTTACTGACTAGATATAGTCAGACTCATCTCGACACATAGCTTGGGCTCTGGAACCACCCATCTCGAGAGGGGCTGGACCTTATTCCATTCTGGAGTTGCTCATGAGGAAAGGTGGCGAACTGGTGTGGGCATTCTTGTTGCCCCCAGTCTTGGTGCCCACATGTTGGGGTTCTCCCCGGTTGACGAAAGGGTGGCTTCCCTCCACCTTCATGAGTGGGACGGTTCCTGACTGTTGTTTGTGCTTATGCACAAAATGACAATTCAGAGTACCCACCCTTTTTGGGTGGAGTGGAGAAAGCTCCCCCTGGGGACTCCCTTGTCAACGCCAATGTGTGCAATGACAGTGTGACCTGGACGGGTGTGATTGGTAGGTACGGCCTCTCGGATCTGAACCCGAATGGTATTTCTTTGTTGAACTTCTGTGCTTGTCACGGTTTGTCCATCACCAACACCTTGTCCGAACATAAGGGTGTCCATAAGTGTACTTGGCATCAGGACACCCTGGGCCACAGTTTGATGATTGACTTTGTAGTCGTGTCACTGGACTTGCAGCCACATGTTCTGGACACTTGAGTGAAGAGAGGAGCTGAGCTATCAACTGATCACCACCTGGTGGTGAGCTGGCACCGATGGCAGGGGAGGCCACCCTCCAGACCTGGCAGGCCCAAGCATGTAGTGAGGGTCTCCTGGGAATGTTTAGTGGAGTCTCCTGTCATAGGGGCCTTTAACTCCCATCTCCTGCGGAGCTACAACCACACCCCAAAGGAGGAGGGGGACATGGAATCCGTATGGGCCATATTTTGTGCCTCCATTATTGAGAAGGCAGTGCATAGCTGTGGCCAGAATGTCATCGCTGCCTGTCGTGGAGGTAACCCCCGAACCTGGTGGTGGACATCTGAGGTGAGCGGGGTTTACCTGAAAAATCAGTTTGTTCACTGTTTCTTTATACACTGGTATATTTGGGGATAAACCACATAAGAATCACCTCACCTATGAATTTAGATGTGATTCTTTTCAAAATTTTATTGATTTGTAATGTTTGTTGGCGATATACAGTAGTTGCAGTCAGGTTTCAATCATAGAAAACTGTTTATCACTACGTTGACCTTAATTGAAGTATGAAAAAAGAATAGAAAGTAATGTCATTGATGTGAAAAAACCCAACAAACTTAAGAAGGCTACTGACAACTTATTTAAAACATTGTCAACAGAGTCACTCTTGGAGCCCTCAGCAGCTGCCTCGGGAACTCTGTCGTTACTAGATGTAGCATTGGCAAGGATCGATACCAGGGATAATACTCATCTGGTATAGCTTTGCTTCTGCACAGTATGAGGAGGCCATTTCTTTTTGATTTGTCCAATAGGAAGTTGCTGTTTGTATACAGGTTGAGTCTCTGGAATTGATACAGGTCATCGCTGTTGTGCGCTGATGACACTTTTTCAATAGGGTTTGTCGAGGTCATATCTGTAGTACATATCATTTGGCTCTTGTTAATGAACTTGAAGAACTTGACTTTTAACCAGTTGTTTCTCTCATCATCAACTTTCCTATTCCTCATAATGTTTTCTGTATTCGTTATTCTGAAATTTCATTAAGTGATCACGGTTCAGCCTGAACACTTTGTTAGGGTATTTGACATTTCACCTAGATCTCTTGAAAACACCCAGATATCCCCTGCTATCAACTTGTTGCAAGCAATGGCAATACTATATTTGGAGACATACATTTGTCACTGTATTTTAATGTATCTAAGCACATGAAGATTCATTGAGCAGGTAGAAGGTGATAGGGCATGAGGTCAAAAGGTAAATTTTTGCATATTGTGGAGATATCCACTTGTTGCTGTCAGCCCTCATTTTAAAGAAAGTATATTTTTCACTGTTCATATCACCCAGTCTCTCACTCATTTACTCACTTTAACTCACTCACTCAATTTAATTTAATTTGATGTGTGGAGTATTGGGGCAGTGGTGGCCCGGTGGTAAAGTGCTGGATTACCGATCCCACAGTTGGAGGTTCAAGCCCCATTGTCAACGGTTGTCACTGCTGTCCCCCCAGTGCAGCCAACTGGGTTAGCAAAGGTCGGCCATGTCTCTCACTGTCTGTAGTGAGAAGCATGTAAAAGAACTATTGCTGACTTTGATCAAGAGTAGCTGCATAGCCTTTAGCATGTTTCTGCCCTGCGATGGCCTGGCAAACTTTCCAGGGTATACTCTGCCCAGAGACAACTGAGATAGGCGCTAGCCTTCCCGCAACCCTAAGCATCAGAAAATGAATGTATAAATGTGGAGTATTAGTGGAATGGGTTGACAGCTTTGGTTTTATTCATGTTTATTCCTGATTATTAATGAAAAAGAGTGCATTCAGCACTGGGACTGGACCCAAAGTATACCTTTCAATTGGGATTGCTTTAGGACTGTATTTCAAACTGCTGTTTTAAAAAATAGATTTCTCCTTAGATCTCTGGTGTCAATAGGCCCTTCTTTAATGCTTCTCCAGACCTTCATTAGTTTTCTAATATCTCTTTGTTCAAACATCATCTGTAACTTTTCATTCCAACAGGGACCAAAATACTGATATCACTTAAATTCAGTACTCAGTCAATAGTCATTTCTTTTTGGATTGTGGAGTCAGGTGACACTGTGTAGCCAGTACTTTTATACCCACAGCGAAAACACTTGTAAAGTTATGAAAGTTTAACTTATGTGAGAGTTTATCTTTCTTTTAGTCAAACAAAAGTGTAACAGATTGCAGACTGATAATCGCCTAAAATATACATCCCGATATGTATATGAAAGTTCCTACCCGATATAGTAAATGAAAAATATATATATATATATATAATACATGGCATGATATAGTCTGTGGTATAACTATTTTCATACAAAGTTTAAAAAGTTTAAATTTCTGACAGAATATTTCATAAATTGAAAATTGCTTGTCAATACAAATCCCAGTGTATGCAAACACTATCAGACAAGAAGCAAAATGTTCTCAATAATGTGGACTACTGGTGATCATAGATGTGAACTTGTGGAAGCCTTATGTTTACATTTCACAGATTTACAGGTAATTTGTGATATAAACTAAAGAGAGATCCGTGCGTATGCAAGCAGGGCAAGTCATCCTGACGCAAATAAAAGTTTATTTTTTCATAAACATTTAAATGCATTAGTACGTTTGCAGTGACGCATTTGGTAATCACATTGATAATAACACAATAATATGTACTTAAGAAACACGTAAGTGGTTTGCAGGATAAAATAACAGCAATTATTTTTCCTGTCAAAGTTTGTCATTCTTTACATTCCACACAGTGTTTCCTAATCCATCAATGTAAAAACGATTACCAGTTAATGCTAAATGCTTTATTAGAAAATAATGTAATGATGCTATACCTGTGTATTTCAGCACACTGAATTGAATTGGCAAAGAAACAATTGCTACAATGTGAACATGCACAATGGCAACTCTAAATGAAAGATGGTTACATCTCTATTGGAAGAACTATGTCAGACTGGGAATACTTTTATACCTTATATATTATTTTTAAAGTACCATATTGGTGTGTTTGGAAGTATAAATATTTAGTACTAATGCAAAGCAAAAGTCATAGATATACAGTACATATGGTATCTTGTCTGCTGATTATCAACCTGATAACTTACCTGGTAAGGGAGATACCACGATCCTGAAGGTGGTTTGCCCAGAGTGAGACATGGCCACTTAGACCGTGCTGACCTTTACAAATTCCCCATATCTTGGAATCTCGACTGCATAATTTCTGGTAGTGGGCGACTGCGTTTGTGCTCTCTCATGACTCATTTTGTGGCAGCCATTGAATAATAATTAGAGAAGTGGCTTAGGAACCAAAAGGTTGTTGGAAAACAGCAGGAAAAATGTGTGGCGACAGTGAAGTGAGCTGCACCTTCCCATCCTACACAATCATGGCTGAAGTCCACTGAGCAAGGCACCTAACCCCCAACTGTTCTCCATGTGCCCCAATGTGTGTGGCAGCCCACAGTTCCGAGTGCACATGTGCTCATTGTTTACCTGCGTGTGTGCTTATTCTAGACCAGGGGTGCCTAATCTTGCTCCTGGAGAGCTACCTTCCTGAATATTTTCGCTCCAACCCTAAACATGCCCACCTGACCATCCAGTCATCTAATCAAGACTTCAGACTTTGAAATAAAGTCTTCATTTCAAAGTCTGAA
>JAQNCB010000007.1:19814924-19832851 GCA_030068295.1 Euristhmus nudiceps | reverse complement strand
TGTGCCGCTTTGTGTTGATCTTTCACATAGAATGCCAATAAAATATATTTATGTTTGTGGTCGGAATGTGACAAAATATGGAAAAGTTCAAGGGGTATGAATACGTTTGCAAGCCACTGTATGCTGCATAGTGGATTGCCTTTTCTAAATTGTCACCAAGTATGAATGTGTCCTGTAAAGGACTGGTATCTCATCACGGGTGGCCAGTCACCTACTGTTTTTGTTTAGGATAAGTCCTGGATCCACCATAACCCTAATCGGGATTAAAGCAGTTAATATATAGATTTAGGCATTGACTAAAAGTGAAAGTTCCACTATCTATGCCTATTGAAATGTGTCTCAGGCTGGTGTTATAAAAGTAGCACAGCTTAATTCCTGGAGGAAAAAAAAATCAATAAATAAATGTCCTCTGCATTTCCCACCATAGTCTGAAGCAAAACCAGGAAAGGTTATCACCGTTTTCTTATTTATTGCCTATCATCAGGTGTCTTTTTAGTTTAATTATCCATTTAACGAGTTCATGTTCCGTGCTCCCATTAATGTTTAGTGCCATTTTTCTTAGTGAAAGTTTGTGTGAAAGAGTTAGATTGTGTGTTTATTATTCTGTTTGAGCAGTGGTATATTAGCTTCTTTTTCTTTTTTGCATTTCAGTCTCGTTATTAATATTAAATCTGTTTTTTTATTGGAAACCTTATTGGGTTTCCTGTGGTGGTACAGACATGGGACAATCATCCAAGTTATGTTTCATGCCTCTGAGGCTCTGCTCAGGAACTCAACTACTAAAGATGAATGGTTGATGAAAAGAATTAAAGAATAAATTGATATTTCCATCTTTTAAGATTTATTATTTACCACAGGCTGTTTGAAAGTAAGACAATACACAGGACAGATCACTCCTGATTTAATGCTTCATGTCATTCAAGAAGTAAACAGCAGATTTTTGAAGGGATTCAAGGAAAGTGAGCTGCTTTTGCAGAAGAGTGGCCTTTTCACTCCAACAGAAAGTGCTTACTCTGGGCACTGTTTGACTACCACAGGGATTGCATGGCTTCCCACACAACTAAGTGCCAGCTGAACTAACATAACCTGGACTCAACTGCACTGGAACCATTTCCCATCCGGGATCCATTGTCCGCAATTAGTACTGAGGCACTTCACCCTGGTAGAAAATTCTAAAACCATTTTTTTTTTTCAAACTTACTTTTTCACAATTCCCCTCCAAAAAAGACAAGGGATTGAATTTTCTAGTTCTGAAAGTCTTGAGCAAAAGCAAACACTGGAGAGTCTCAAAATATTGAAAAACACTCAAACATGAACGGGTCTAATTATAAGGGAACAATACGTCAATTTGCAGCGCAAGCACTGGAACATTTACAACTAAAGAAAACACAAAAATGTGCTTTTCATGCAGAGGAAAAATCAGACTTTACAATTCTCTAGTTTCTCTCTGCCAACTTTATGCTGGCTGTTGGGAGAGAGGAAATGAAAGCGTGCTAGATTCTCCCCTCTGGAGAATAATACTAGCCCCGCAAAGCGCAAATCAAACATACAATCTACGTCACAGGAAACCATTTTAAAGCCTAAAACCTCCCATTGGGAGATGCAAGCGAGTGCGCGAGTATGAGCTGCTCAGCGTACCACTACGCTTTCCTCTTTCAAAGCTTCCACCGCAAAATAACCTGAACCATACCACAACAGCTCGATGAGGACAGCACTCTTCTTTTTCACTGCTCCTCTATGTGCACACTTTCTCTTTTCACTCTTTCTCTTCTTGCCTCCACCTAAACGAAGTCTTCTCATGTGTTCTCACTGGTCTTAAATGTTACTTAAGAATGTCCCTGCCAACAAAAAGGGACAAGTCTTTCTCACTGATCTTAATAAGACATCTTTTGCTCACTCTCCTATCCACCACCTCAAACAGGAGAGTCAGTATTAATCTGTATCACATTTGCTTTAATTATCCTTAGAATCTGGTTGAGGCCCTCAGCAAAGCCCTCTCGATTTTTGTCTAAGGAACCCACATGACCCCAACCCCTCCTCTTCCCTTTGCCTGACATCTGAAAGAGGGGAGTCAGGAGGTCAGAGCCCAAGCAATCAGAGGTGTGTTTGGATCTTCAATTGGCTGCTGTCAACTTGCATGCCTCCCAGAGAGACAATTGCATTGTAATCTCGTTGAAGGTTTAGGCCACACATTCTGCTCATCATTTACAATTTCCTATCTCTCTCTCTCTCTCTCTCTCTCTCTCTCTCTCTCTCTCTCTCTGGTCTTCACTGAGGTAAAACAGTGAGAGAGAGAGAAAGAGAGAAAGACAGACAGAGTGAAAGAAAGAGAGAGGCACAGGCAAACAGAGACAGACAGACAGAGTGGCAGAAATAGTTTGAGAGAGAGAGAGAGACAGACAGAAAGATAGAGAGAAAGATAGATATTGAAAGAAAGAGATAGAGATAGACAAACAGAGACAGACAGACAGAGTGGCAGAAATAAATTGAGAGAGAGAGAGAGAGAGAGAGAGAGAGACAACAATAAAGAGAAAGAGAGAGAGTCAGAGTGAAAGAAAGAGCTAGAGACAGATAAACAGAGACAGACAGAAATAGATTGAGAGCCAGAGAGAGAGAGAGAGAATGATAGAGAAAAAGAGAGAAAGATAGACAGAGTGAAAGAAAGAGATAGAGACACAGACAAACAGAATGGCAGAAATAGACTGAGATAGAAAGAGAGAGACAGACAGACAAGGATAGAAAGACAGACAGAGTGAAAGAAAGAGACAGACAGGCCAACAGAGACAGACAGACAGAGAGTGACAGAAATAGATTGAGAGAGAAAATGATAGAGAGAAAGACAGACGGAGTGAAAGAAAGAGATAGAGACACAGACAAACAGAAACAGACAGAGAGTGGCAGAGTCTGCAGACAGAGAGTGGCAGAAATAGATTGAGAGAGAGATTGAGAGAGAGAGAGAGAGAGAGAGAGAGAGAGAGAGGGTGGCAGAAATAGATAGAGAGTCAGATGAGATATAAAGAGACAGAGGTAGATGGTCTGACTGAGATGTTGTATGAAGTGTAGTAGCATTACACTTAAATAGAAACCAGACAAAAAGAATCACCCAGCATCACTTCAACAAACACCTCTTCATATTAAAGCCTCTTCAGAAGCTTTGCATTCCAGCCATCACTTGGTCCAGTCCAAAATATCCTCAGAAGCCTTCCATGCAGGTTTGAACAATGAATAGCTTAAGGCATTCACAGTGATCTCTCTTTGAGTAAAACCAACGGGGCTTTGCATATCCATTAAATAATAATAAAAAAACAGCATTCCCAGATGTTCAAGAAGCTGTCGACCTATTCCTTAAATATCTATTGATGTCATACTTAATTGGACCCTAATTTTCAATGATGTTGTTCAATTAACCTTTCACATTTTCCTAATGTGTAATTGTTTTTGTTTATATGAAGTAAGAGAATTAAAAAGGAAACTTACTACAAATATTGGTAGAGTAACAATAGAAGCCTTTGAATATCAACCCTGCTTCAAGACTTCAACTTAATTCCTCTTGATTAGCAAACTCAGAGCAAATCATGAGGTGGTGGTGGTGCTATTTTTCCAGTCCCTGACTGGGCTTTTTCAGACGTTCACCATTTTCCCTTTCCATGTATACAGTAAAGCCTGAGCTGGTTTCTCCTAAATGATTAATGTGTCTTCTAAATGATTCTCATCTGCACATTTCCTTTTCATTATTACAAACAGGTGCCATAACCGGTCACACATAGAACAACGGATAGTGACTACAGCATTAACAAACACAATTCTCCAAAGCACTTTGGATTTTTTTTGGTTTGTTTGTTTCCTTGTAGCTCCTCAATTCTAACTTTTATTTTATTATTATAATAAACTTATTTACAGCGCATTCTTAAGGAGGTTTTTTCTTTTTTAAAGACCACCCAGTTGGAATGAAGCATTGTTGATTGCAAATAAGCACTATAATAGGATGTCAGGAGTGATATACTCACTTTCTGTCTTTTCCCGTAGACTTACAACACATCTTTTGTCCGAAGAACAATACTGCTGCTTAACTGAGTGCGGTGACATTACCTGGGTTAAGATGAAACAGAGCTCCTGGTCGGACAGCAAATGTGCAATTACATGCTCAAACCAAGAACTGGGAACTATTATGAGCTAATGGAAAGAGCACTTTTTTCTTTTTTTTTTTATATTTGCGTCACAAAATTTTGTATTTCTTAATTTTCTTTTACATACAAAAAAAAAAGTATATGATTGGCGGAGAATAAAGATTTTCTATTCAGGCAGTAAAGATGCGTGTCATCTTATGCATCATCATATAGTCAAGTATTTAGCCAGTAGTTTTTTTGGTTTACTTACAAAATTACTTACTATTTTACTTTTTTTCTAATTATAGAATAACAAGAATCATTAAAGCTTGAAATGAGCGTAATTTACATCAAATCATTTAATATTGAATTTAAAAAAAAACAATGGGGAATAATGGATCATATCTTGATTATCGGCAAATGAATCACTTGCTAATAATATATTATTCATTATTCTGATATAACCTAATGCTAATTCATTGGTGGTATCATTTATTAAATTATTTTTTACAATAAAAAATTACTATTAGAATTTATAATTTTTTTATAATTATTATTATTTTATGAACTGCCCCTTTAAGATCATGGGGAATTTAAAAAAAAAAGAACATCTCTTGGCTCTTTGTGCATTATTTGGAAATATTCAGTATTTTATGTGCAACAATATACAAAAGAATGTCATAAACGACAGCTGTGCGCACGGGTACTCAGATGCAGTCTCCTGCCGGGCCAGAAAACAACAGTGTTTGTGGATGGGGCTGAGAGAGAAGTCGTGGGGTGACAGAGTGCATTGGCTGAGCTCAGATGAACTAACAGCAACCTAGGGGAGTCAAGAATGTGCCTGGCTCCCATCCAAAACTCCTGCCTGCACAGGGTCTGCTCTAGTTATCTTAGTGAACATTGACAGTGAAATGAGTAGTAAATGCAAGAACTTTCTAAAGCCTGGCTTTGCCACTATTTATAGGATGGAGTATTTATTGCCTGTCCATCTTTGGCCATCTCCAATTGCAACTCCAACACTGCAGGCAATCCTTCTAATGTGCAATCATCTTTATATATATATATATATATAGAAAAATATTTTGAAAGATAGACTGATTTCAGCATTCACAAAGGTTACTTGGATGCTGTTCATTTATTCTGCACACCAGGTCTCTTAAAGAACTCTTGTTTTGTATCAGCCACCATTCATGAGTCAAAATGACAACAGCTGTTAATATGAGGAGGAAGTAGCCCCATTACAGTTTGAACTACCAGACCACACAAGATGTTTGTAAAGCCACATTTTTATTAGGCTGACAGAAACCACAATATATTAATATTGTTGAAAAGGTTAGTTTATCTTTTCTGATAGCTCTTGTAAATTAGCCACTACAAAAAAAAAAAAAGTAATACGCAATAGGTCATCTCTACTGTGGTTAGTTAGATCATTTCTGACATTTCAAAGGGGGTTAGAAACTAGCAAGGCTGTAAAAGATTTAAAAGGAGGATTATCACTGTCTAAGCATAGATAGCTTCAGAACAATTTTAGAACCTTCTGTGTATTCTGCGTTCCTACTGATGGTGGTGTCGGCACAACACAGATAAAAACAAGCTCCATGTATATCTTATATGTTCACACTCATAGCATGATGGCCAGGGAAATTTAAAAGGCTATTTAAAATGTTTGGTTTACTTCCATTAGCTTTTTAAAGTCAAGCTGGCAAATGACTTGTACTGTACACATACACATACACCATCACCACACACACACACACACACACACTCATGCCACAAAAGGGACACATGGTAACAGATGGAAGGGATGAAACACAGCACTCTTAAATGTAGGAAACACATCAGTCATTGAACAATTTATGTCCCAATCCGGTCCTCGATCATGCGGCTGAAATAAGTACATTTCGATTCAGGCACTCACATTCTAGACAAAAATTCATAGATAATATGTGAGCAATAATTCATATAAAGCAGCTAAAACAGCTATTTTTGTAATTTTGGAAACAAAAGTTAGTATTTTGTTCAATGTTTTCATATTCATAGTTATAGATAATACCCTCATTCATTCTTTTTCTGAACCGCTTACTACTAATTAGGGTCGCAGGGAGGCTGACGCCCATCTCAGCCGACACCGGGCGAGGGCTGAGTACACCCTGGACAGCTCGCCAGGCCATCGCGGGGCAGAAACACGCTGACGGCTATGCAGCTACTCTTGACGAAAGTCAGCAATGGTTCTTTTACATCCCTCTCACCACAGACAGTGAGAGACATGGCCGGCCATTTATAACCCAGTTAGCTGCACTGGTGGTACTCAATGCCTAAAAATAAATAATACATTTGGAAACTTACATCCTAAAATTATTCCAACACTTTATTTAACATTTATTTATGTATTATTTCAACAGTTTAATTGATAAATTGTTGCGATCGTGTTAAATAGAATTGCTCCAGGTTCGGCTCTGATCCAGATATTATAGGTTTTCAGAACAACTCAGTTATACATAATCAAGGCAATGGCATTTTAACACAATAAACGAATAAAATATGAATTATTGCAGTGTTTCACCAACGGATACAATATACAGAACGATTTACATTAAACTCTCACATACTATTGCATTTGTAATAGTTATCATGTAAACCTAAATATAGAACATATAAAATAATAAATAAAGAACTCATAAGCTGCACACATTTTTTTAATGTGTAAAAATAATGGTCAGTAAACAGTGCTTGTAGGTAGTACAAACAATGACAAAAATAACTTGGATAATTAAATAAAATGACTAAAAAAACCAGAAGACAATAATAATAGAAATAATAATAACAGTAAGGCTAATGAAATTAATAGTAAAATATTAATGATGATAAGAAATAGTAAAAAGTATGAAGTAAATTAAATTGTTAACTGTACCATATTTGACAGGGAGTGGGAAAGAAAATAATCTGATTTAATCCCACCTTGTACCCATCAATTCATAATTTAATTATAATGTATCGGCTTCCCAGTTATTATCTCTCATTTGTCCACCCCTCATACCCCAAAATATGTTCAATTCAAGTTCAATACCAACATTTGTTTACACAAAAAAGAGAAAAAGAACTAACAAAAATAAAACTAAATAAATAATATAGAACACTTTATACAATAAACTAGGAAGTAATTAATAAAGTAACCCAATTAATAAGAAAAACAATGTAAACCATACGTCTTAAAACACGTGTTTATTAACACCCCCCCCCCCCCCCCCCCCTTCATCCCTGTAACCCATGGAAATTATTTATTTATATTTTACTTTAAACTGTTTAATATTTGGACATTGCTTTAGGTCCATATTAATACTGTTCCATAGTTTGACTCCAATGACAGACATACAAAAACATTTTATTTTTGTGCTTACCCTATTATATTTAAAAATGAATTCCCCCTAAAATTGTACCTTCCCTCTCTATCCCTCAATAGATTTCGAATAACTATCAGTCATATGTTCATTTTGACTTTGAACATTACTTTCACTGTTTGACATGTCACAAAATCTGTAAATTTTTTAATAATTTTGACTTCAAGAATAATGAGTTTGTGTGATCCCGGAATCCGGCATCCTGAATAACTCATATTTCTCTTTTCTGGAGAATTAAAAAAATGTAATATACTTTTGTAATTATTTCCCAAGACTTCCACACAGTAATTGAAAAATAAAACTAGTGAACAGGATAGAATGTCAAGTGATATCGAACTTGCGTTGCTTTATTTAATACTGAAACGCACCTTCATAGTATATAGATGTATATATTTAGTGTGCGATTTCCAGTTGATTCTATCATCTATAATTACAAGAACTTTTTCATTCATTCTGTCAATTTCAACCCCATTTATTAGCATCTGAACAAGTGTGTTCATTCTGTAACCATCAAATATCATTATTTTTGTTTTGCTCAAATTTAATGATCATTTGTTTATATCAAACCATATCCTTAATTTGCTAATTTCTTCAGAGACAACCTGCAGTAGCTGCAGTAAATTTTCTCCAGAAAAAAAAATATATTTGTATCTGCAAACAACACTAATCTTATTAACTTTGAAATCTTGCATTCATTTATATAGGACAGATCATTTTGGCCCCAACACTGACCCATGAGGAACACCACAAGCATTGTCCAAATACTCTGAACAGAAAATACCCAACCTTACAAACTGCTGTCTCTTAGCCACATAACTTTTCACCCAATTTAAAACCATTCCCCCGATACCATATCTCTGTAGTTTATGTAACAATATGTCATGGTCAATTGCATCAAATGCCTTTTTAATATCAACAAATATTCCTGCAGCATATTCTTTTTTGTTCTATGGCATAAGTGATGTCCTCAATTAATTCTATTACAGCAAGTGATGTCGATCTGTTAGCTTTGAATCCATATTGATTGTCTGAGTAATTTATGCTTTTCGAAGAATGTGTCCCGTCTGTTATTGAAGAGTTTTTACAAAATTTTGGAGAATTATGGAAGCAGAGAGACAGGTCTGCTGTTTGTGAAGATGTGTTTATTCCCAGCTTTAAACAGGGGTATGACTTTTGCTATTTTCATTTTATCTGGAAATGAGCTGTTTGGAATACAAGGTATATGTAAATACTGATGGTTTTGAAATCTCCACAATGATTTTTTTCACCAATAACATATCGATATCATCAAAAACAAAAAGTCAATGGATTTTAAATTTATATTTCTTCCTTATTCACCACATTAAGAAACATGGGGGAGGGATTTCTCTCTATCAACTCATTCATGTTTAATCCACATGTTACATTATCAGGGATTTTTCCAGCTAGATCAGGTCCAACATTTACAAAGAAATGATTAAAGCTATTGGTTACATCATCCATATTATAATTTTCCAAATCCTTATCAATAAAAAAAATTCAGAAAACTTGTTTGTGTTCAATAAAATCTGTTTAATATACTCCATATTCCTTTAATATTATTTTTGTTATCTTCTAACATTTTCTACAATGTTCTTTCTTCCATGTCCTTGTAATATTGGTTAATTTGTTATTTTTATATTTATTTTCTCTTTAGTTCTCAATCTGATAAACTCTCTGTAAAGTGTACTTTTCTTTTTAAAGGCATCCTGTAATCCCTTTTGTGACATTGCTGGTAGCATATATGCTACAATATATATATATAATACAAGTACGGACTAAGTACTATACTACTGATGGTTTTTGACAATGGCAACAAATTTGTGAACATGCACCAAAAATTTGAAAGCTAGTTTAACATACCGCATTACACAGATTTCCATCCACTTATATTTTCTCACTATATTGAAGACAGTTCAGCTGTATGACACTGGATAGTGATGTGTAATTTAGATAAACTGCAGGCAAAACTGTATTAAAACTGTAAAATATTTAGAACTCTGAAGATATTATTATTTAATGCCTACAATGCAGAATGGTAACACTGAAAAGGAGAAAATATGTATATTTTTATTAAAAGGTATTATAAAATAAAGATAAATAATTGAAAAAATAAAAAGGTTGCACATTCAAATATTTTTACATTCTAGTGTTTTGATTATAGCATGAATTCACTGTGCCATTATTCTGAACTAATGCAATAACAAAGTCTTTCCCAGTCCAGTGGTATATTAACTTTTCACTGGGATCATGTGTTCAGGATGAGGATGGGTGACTAGAACGACTATGTAACGTCTTTCCCAGCACCTTCCAAACACTTTTATTAGGGTTAAGGTCAGGACTCTGTAGTACTAGTTAATGTCTAAAAATTATTCCTCATTCTCCCTGAATCACTCTTTCACTGTTTAAACTTAAAGGGTATTTTATTATTATTATTATTATTATTATTATTATTAGTTATTGTGGAAAAACCTACACTGGTGGATGGGATAATCTTGTCATTCAGATTGTCATCTTATTTTCTTTTATTGATGTATAACATTACTAAAAAATTGACCTGACCAACTAGAGAAATCCAAGATCGAAATCACTGCATCCAGGTGCTGGTACAGTGGCCACTATGCCTGATGGATGCATCTCTTCGTGTGGGTACCTTTTTATCCTGACACACCCAATACTTGAGCAAAAGGTAAATCTGGACTCACCAGATCACATGACTTTTCCTCATTGCTCCACAGCCCAGTAAGGCAAACTGAAGCATTTTATGCTGATTATTCTCACATTTCAAACTGGTGTTTAGTCCCAGTCCTGTGATTTCTCGTAATTTATGCATGTGGAAATGCTCTTTTTTCACTCTTTAACATAGCCATGAGTTTACGGTCCACTTTGTATTATTCAACTTCCCCAACTATTTGCCTAATCGTAAATCACGTCCAATGTCAACATTTTTTTTGACCCCATTTCTTGCACCAAGTTGATGGTTCAGCACTACCCTTCCAGGTTTTAATAATGCACTGGACAGTCCTTCACCTAATTTTAGTGATTTCAGCAGTCTCCTTGGTTGTTTGACTTGCTAGTTACTTGACTCTTCTGAAATGCAGTGACATCTTTTCCACAACCACAAGATTTTTCTTCCAACAGTGTTGTTTAAGAAATGAGAAGCTACTCACTGCATCAGTTACGGTTAAATAACATGCTGCCAGCTGAAACAATCACTGTAGTAATTATCCAATCAAAGGCTTTTGCCTATTTGCTCATTTAAATCCAGGTGGTACCTTTTTTGTCAGGGCAGTGTACACTGTTATATTATTCAGCAATGAGTGAAAGCCCCCGCCTTTTGTTTATACTCAGGTTTTAAAATTACTTCTTTTTTTTCCTCTCCAAAAAATGTACACACATTGGTTTCTACTGACTACATGTGTTGAACTGGGTTGTGTTGAATTTTCTATTCTGCTACAACAGCACTGGTCAAAATGAGTTAATCACTTGCAGTTTAAACTCCAGTTACTGAATGGGATTCCTGTCAAAGCTCAGTTTTGTTTATGCAAATCACAAACTTTGGTATGTGACGAAAAGAAAAACAAAATGCAGAATCAGCACTTATGTCAACTTAACTGTGCATCCAGGATTTTATTAGATATAAGCAAGAACGGAGTAGGGACTTGGCAAATGCTGCGTGAGATTTCCCAACTTTCACGTGGGGTTTCTTCAGACGATGAGAACAGTGGATAGGAATCCAGAGTTCTCATCTCAACAGCGTTCTCTCTGTTGTCCAGCTGTTGTCTTCAGAATTTTTTTTTCCTCCAATCAAATTGCTTTATAGCAATGCAGGGGGTCCTTGTTTCCCAGCAGAAAACAATGGAAAAACACCAATATTGACGTTCTCCTTGGTGATCACTGGGATGGCAGGGTGACGTCAACTTCTCCGGTATGAGAACTGGCATAAGGTTCTCAGGACATCTGTGATGAAGAACGACAGCAGGAAGACACTGTTCTCATCAATACTTGTAAAAAGAATGCTTGGGCTAGTTTGCATAAAGATACTGATGGAACTGATTTTATTCATCAATAAAGCAGAGTTTCCAGCATTGCTCACAAAAGAACAAACATAATTTTACCCCAAAACCCAAGCATATGTCAGAGGTTTAAAGTTGGCTAGGTTTGCTTTCCAGATGCTGCAGAAAACAGTATTCAAATTTGACCATTAATTGATAAGAAGCATCCAATCAGACCACAGCTCCACCTACTCACTTCCTGGTGGCTTACAAGAGAAAGATTGATAAATTCACAGGTCAGAGATGAAGTTTTACTACTTGAGAGATATAAAAATTCACCCAATTTACATTTGTATTGAAAATTTCCCCCTAAAATGTAGCATTTATTTTCCTATTCTTTCTCAACTTGTATATTTCTTTTGTTATTGTTTTTTTCATAACACCCAAAATTTACATAAACATTTACAAGAGTTACAGTAAAATAGCCAATTAACTAATTTCTCCTTTTATTAAAAATTTTAAAAATAACAAACGTTAAATCTACTTTTTTTTAACAAATATGTGTGAAGGCTGTAATCAGGCTTAAACATAAGACAACTTTACTTCTGTTCTTTAGCTTTTAGCAGTATGCAAAAAGATGGCTCAGATTATTTGTTGAACCTATTTGAACAGTCAGCCAATAGCACAACTGCTCTTTCCAATTTTAGACATATTTTTGTTGCTTTTCCACTGCATTCTTGCTGTTATTTTCGCCTACTGTGACCTCTCATACATACTCTATTGCATGTTATTGCACCCTCAGCTGTCTAAACAATGCAATTACAGACAGGAAGAACTAAGAGATTACACCACCTAATAATAAACCCACATTTTTCTTCTTTCTGGAATTCTGATAAATTTGCCATGATTTATTGTCATATTGTTGAATGCCTGTTGTGTCAGTTTAAAAAGCCATCTAAAAAATAATGATAAATTCTATTTAAAAATACTATATTATTAAATAAATAATATGAAATAAATAAATAAATAAATCATTGTTATTATTGTAAACAGGTCTCAGGCATCTGCTGCATCAATAAAGAAAGCAGTAAAATACAACTACTACAGTTTACCATAAATATCTGATAAAAACTCAAATTTAGATTCTAACTCATGGAAACCACAACCTTTGTCATAAAAGTCAGAAATATGCATGGAGTCTAAAAATATTAATACATGGAAGTCTTTAATGAAAAAATGCATTGAGAAACATTTAATCGCTTTAAGCTGTCCTCTGTGGATGCTGCGGTCTCTGTTCAAAAGACATAATCAGACATGAATTGTGACAGTTCTTTCAGAGGAACGTAAACCCATGATGAAGCGTCGTGTGCTGCTTTGTGTTAACTTCACCTCTGCAGGGTGATAACAGTAGAGTAGACACAAGGCTGATAATATACAAGGCTTTTGGGATGTATTGTGAGTTCAGGCATGTTTAAAGACAGCACAGAATGTACTGTGTCTAGGAAGTAGAGGGCTAAGTTCAGGCGATATCGCTGCAAATACCTCAGCAATGAGAAAGAACCATTTTACACGATAATTCTCACGCCTTTTGTGATGCGTCTTCAGAGGCCAAACCATTCAGTGACTCCCCCTCTCCTCGGGTCTGGTTTCTGCCTCTGCTGCTCATCCTCCATGAATTTCTCCTGAATGGCCTCAACAGAACCTTCCTCATGCTGTTTTTCCTTCTTGGGAAAGATATCTGGAAACTGGAACGTCTGCTGCTGACTCTGTGTGGAAAGCAAGAATTCCTTTAGGTTTAAATAGCGATAACATGAAATGAGTCTGCAGCCTGACTTTTCATCTTAAGCTTCCTAAACCATGCCTACCTACTTTTACTGTAAGAGTCCTGTTTTACATCCATTCAAATGTCATCCATCACACATCTGAGAGGCTGTTTAAAAGCATTCTAGAAAAGCAAGTCATTTACAAACATGTACGGCAACTGTGAAACTTATCTAGGCATTACCTAAAAGAGATGCGGGTGATGACACAAATGCCCGAAACATTTGGGCCGGACATTAAACGGGCTTTAACCTGCCAGCTTCCTAAGAACAAATGTCTGTGTAATGTCCGATTGAGTCTATGTGAATAGAACAGGTCATTGCGTGGAGAATTCGCAGCAACTGACACGGCTGTCAAGGGACACTGGCATGAAACCGAAAGAACACAAACATCCAGTCATGTAGAAAAACGGTTAGAAAGACAGCAAGCAAAAAAATAAATAAATAAAATAAAAAAAATTGGCTCAACAATGACATTCGAGGAACTTCTGTTGGTTAAATGGCAACACCAAAACCACTCACTCACTCATTTGCTGAACCACTTAATACTATTTGAGTGGTGGGGAGACTGAGCCCATCTCAAGAGACACTGGGTGTCAAAGGTGTGGTACATCCTGAACATCTCATCAGACCATCACAGGGCCAACACACACACACATACACACTTTAATGTGGCTTTTTTTGAGGAGTACCCGAGGATAACCCATGCATGCAGGGGGAGATCCACACAGAAACACCCAAGCCGGGGACTCGAACCCAGGACCTGCACACATGCTAACCACTATACCTCTCCAGAGCCTGCTTTTGGCATAATGTCCAGCCTCCTGTATGCTTTAACCAGGCACCAGCCCTTACCTGTACCAAACAGAACACGTCCAGTAGGTGAGAACTAGCCTAACATGGTAAATACATATGTGAAAGTGCAACACTCTGTGGAGTTCACATGAAATCACCAATCAGTCAGCCTCTCATGCATAATAAAAGAGAAGGAGCAGATTCTGATGATACAGAAATGGGTTCATGAGGAAAACTCATTCTACTTTATACGAGGCAGCATTGCTTACATACAAGCGAGGCTTTAGAAAAGTTAATGAGCTTTCACTGAGACCAGCTGAAATATCTATGCTAGCTAAAGAAAGATTTGGTCTAAAATTTACTTCAAGACTGAAGAACATCCATAATGTAGTCCATACCACGGTAACGGGTCACTGTAATAAAGTTCAAGTAACTTAAGACAAACAGCTCTAGCTATTCCATACAACCAGTCTCTCTTTTTGGCTAAATAAATATTTTCCTTTCCACTGTACATATTTCACTCTATAAAACCTAATGAGCTGTAAATCATCATATTTGTTTTTAAAATTCCTTCTGATGTCAAATGAAGGACATGTGGAGGTTCCACTTTGGAAAATTGATTAATTATAGGAGCAATATGTCCCAGAAAATTGAAAGATATGTTTCCCTTTAAAAAAGGCTTCTATTCACAACAAAAGTGGTAAAAATATTGCGTAAAATGGACAATACAATTTTAAAAAGGAAGCCAGAATGCTAAATGGCTTAGTCAGTGCAATGGAATGAACTGCGGAGGAAGTTGAGAGGGTGAGCCTATTAATCTATTAATTAACAAGAGACAAGAAACAATAAATATCCCAAACTTTCAGGTTTTCCACTAACTTTAGTAAAAGAGAGTGAGACTTTCATGACCTCCATCTGGAATGTTGGTTTCTGTCTAAACTAAGCCTCCAAAAATGCATAGACCACTACATTTCAATGGCCTGGTCCCACCAGGAGGACAATGAGAAGTTCATTACTTTGAAAAGGGGAAAAAATTGCTGGCTTGGTCCCTCCAAACACAGTGGCTACATGCTGGTGGTGCTGCTTTCCCTCTGTGGATTAAGGCTCACCAATGTTGTTCCAAAGATAAAACAAAGTTGGGCAGCAACAAGAGGAAACAGGGGGATTGCTGCAAGCCATGCTTAATGAGAAGCAGTGCCGCTCCGGACAAATACATTCGGAGTTCCAGCATTTATATCGGGCTGAGCTCTTATTTGGGACGCAGTGAAGGGGCGTGGGAGTGGTGGGGGTACCTAATATCAACAGACTGGCCTCCAAAACGCAGTAGTGGTGTTCAAACTTAACCATGTAGGAATGCGAAACCCCACACTATAAACACAGAGGACGAGCCAAGTCAAAGTACGAGAAACAAACCTATTAAATGGGTCCTTGGTAACGGAGTATCAAATCGGATGCCAAATATGCTCGGTCCTTTCACCTGTAGTAAACTCTGCTGAAGAAAAACACATTTAAGCCAAAACCGGCAGAGGGGCCCTGTTTGCATGACAATCCAGCATGGGGCTCAAAAGTTTGGACACCTTGTATAAACAGTGGAGGAACTCTCATGTGGACAGACTGTGGTTTGATTAAAGAACAGCATATTCATATCCTCAAAACATTCATACACATTAAACAAGTCTCTCATTGCTGACAGCAGCTGATGGTCTAAATGGATGTGATGTATACAAAAGTTTTATATAAGTCTGGAGTTTGGGGTACATTTCTACTCGGCTTTAGCAGCGAAACACAATATTAATATCCGAAACATACACATTTCAATGCCTACCAAGTCAACTGGCAGATTGCACAACATTGATTAAACAGGACCAGGACAGGGTAGGGTTAAAAAAAAAAAATTAAATAATAAAAAATAAATAAATAATTAAAAAAAAAACACCATCACCACCAACAACAACAACAACAAACCTTTAAATTCAATTTTTTTTCCCACCAGGTGCTAGACATATATTATATACTGTCACATGTCATGAAGACATAACAGTTTTATTTTCTTTCACCAAGAAAGGGGAGAAGTAATACAGCAATGTGAATATAGCACGGAACCCAAATAATGTTGGGGTCAGCAAGATAGTTTTTTTCTGCTGGGGTTGTTTTTCATTCTCGTGTCTAATCTTACTTCACAAACTGCACCCACAGAGAGAATGGTTTTTAAAAAGGAGCTAAACAAAAGCATCATGAGGAGAAGGAAAAAAAAATCAGATCAAGTGGGTGACCTTTGTTATGTAGATAAATGGAAGGGCATTTCTAGGGAATGGATATGAAACCCTGTACCTACGACTGATTTAAAAAAAGAAAGAAAGCAACACGGAAGCAGAATGGAGACGAGATGTTTAAAATGAATGCTTAAGAAGAATTTAAAGTAACAACTAACTAAAAAACATTTGATCGAGGAATAAAACATTGGTACACAAGACCATAATTGTTCCATGCTCAACTCTAATGACTTTCCCTAGAAATCAGTCAAACAGGAACAACTCGAAGAACTTGGGCTGGTCATGAAAAGATCAACAGTAATTGAGAGAAACGCCCAACCAACCTCACTTTGTCTGATGGGTGCTCTACAAAGATGATGGCAAACCAACATGAGCTGGTTTTAAAAATAAATAAATAAACAACCACCAAGTGATACATTATACGCAAGTGCTGTGAAGAGCTGAAAGCAAGTCGAAAGGGAAAAGCCTCTCTAAAAACAGTAAGCCTATGAAAAACTATCAGACCGGGACATACATACAAGTCATACACTTTCACAATTTTACCACTGCTTCTCCATTCCATTACTCCAACATTATAACTATAAATATTTTTTCCTGAAGCTTATATCAATGTATACTTGATTTATACAAACATACTACATCGGAAGACCATTACTAGTTAAGAGACCAGGAAATCCAAAAAACTTGTAAATAGCTTCTTCTACCAGACTTAATGGATGGGCTGCACTATTACTTCCTCTGAGTTCAAAGTCTGGGCTATTAACTGATGTACACAAACCCCAGTTATTTATCTGCACTGAGGATACCTCATATCTCTGGGTCCTGCCACACATACCAGAAACCGGCTGTAATCAAGGTAGTAGGGCATGGCAGGAAGACCAGTCAGGATGCAGCGCCAGTCCAAAAACTTATGTTGTAGAGGTTAATGCTAAAAATGATTGTTTTACACGACAAACGCTTAAAGCGAAATACTAAATGTCAGCTTTTATTATGTTCAGAATTATCTGCATCGGTAAAATGTCTCGTCCTAATCTCCAGCAGCAGAAATATCAAAATATCAGAAGTTAATTTCACTGTTTTGGTCCACTCATGACAAAAACTGAAGCCTACTAGACCACCCACTAAATCATGTCATACCATAGATCCCCGAAAAGCCTGTTTTTCTAATAATGTTTCATTACATTTACAGCCCAGTTCGGTTATAAAACACACTTACTAGGGTGAAAACACATGTCAACCACTATGTATCTTATCAGGGTTTATATCATTGTACATATGTTAGATTCCTCTATGAAAAATCTATGTTGTTTATAAACACTACACTATCATCTTGATAGAACAATAAAAGTAACACAAGGAAAGATTTATGGATGTTTCTAGTATGAAAATTCATGCAATTTAATTTCAATGAAGCCTCTTGAGCACTCATGAGCGAGGAACCCCTTCCTGGACTTCTTCCAACGGACTCTGTCTTTTGCGATGTTTGTCCATGTTGTCCCTATGCTTTGAGTGAGGTCATCGC
>JAQNCB010000007.1:19800964-19813309 GCA_030068295.1 Euristhmus nudiceps | reverse complement strand
AACCATCGCAAAAGATAGATTCTGTTGGAAGAAGTCCAGGGAGGGGTTCCTCGCTCATGAGTGAGTTCACCCTAGATACAGAAGCCTCTTGTGCATGAAAAAAGTAAACTCAATTAATATAACCAATCAACTGGTAAAGGCTAACTATGGCATCCACTGTTTTAATAAAATGACCCTATTCACATGTAGTGTGTTGCCTTAAAAGAGGAGGCTTGCGATTCTGGAGAAAGATTGTTGATCTGAATACAACTGCCAAACAAATACCTTCAAACTCCTTTCACTACTCCTTTAGAAACTCCACCCCATGAATTCGGGGCTTAATGTGCATTGCCAATACAATAAATAAATTCAAGTGTATTGTCAAAGCAATGGACACCAATAACACCACCGCCTCAAACTGCCCTGCAGTCATTCAGTCACAGGGGAAGTTGGGCTGTGCACAAGCACAAATGTTCCTCTTTGCTGATTGGCTGGAATAGTGTTGTGTTGCTGAGCCGGATTAACACCCTCTGCCTTTGTCCAAAATACTTCTTTCAATCAACACCTGAGATTTTCAGATGATACTTCATTTTAGCCAGCACACTGGTCTTTACATGACTGCTCCATGTGCGCACACGCATGCACAGCATAGTTTCCTGTTGTGTAACGCATCTTACCCAAAATGCATCAGTCTAATGCAAATTATTATCAGGCTTGGGTTTTTTTGTTGTTCTAAACAAGGGTGCATAGGGAAAGAATCAAATGTCATTTTTCATAAGCAGCAAAAGCACAGGTTGAGAAACAAATAAGAAAACTAACTTGACCACAAGTCCAGAGCAAGATGTTCTTACCCAGCATGTGACCTCCTTTCTTCAACCTAAACTTGGACCACCATTTAACCACAGTGACAATCCTGTGGGCTAAAATACTTGATTTATAAATATGCTTGTGTTTAGAATGGGGGATATGTGCGCGTAACATAAATCAGGGTTCAGTGTGAGCCTCTAGTTACATTTTGTAGCCCATAAGACCTGGTCTAAACTATTATCAGGCTTAATGGAAGCCATCTAAAAAAATATTTAAGAGACTACATTAAAGAGAGGTATATCTGTTTAATTTACACCAAGGTCCTAAGCTGGTGGCCAGAAAAATAATAATAATAATAATAATATTTTAAATAATAAAAAAACTCACATATATATTATTACTATTGCTAGCATGTATGACCAAATGTGGTATATGGTTATGAACTGTGCTTCTCTTCCAGGGAAAACAGCATGGACCCAAAAGCATATTACAGAGCTCTGAAAAGACCAGGGATCTTCTTTGGTCCATCTGGACGTGAGCCAAGCTGCGTGTCTGTCTGCCGACCCTACAGCCTTCCGCATCCAGCAGCAGAGGGCCAGCTTTTGTGCAAAACACACTTCCTCTAAACATGAGTAGAGTGACCCAGCTGTCAAAACCAACTGCCCAGAGCAGTCGAGAACATGATTCATGCTTGGCATTCCCTATGCCAAGAAGCAGCTGCCTCACAAGAACCAAGCTGGAGAGAAGGCTTTAGTGTCTTTGTTCCCGTAACCATTCTAATGAAACCTAAATGCCAAGAGAAAATAGTGCGAGGGAAAAATGAAACAAAACGTATTATGTTTCCTCACTGAGTCAAGCCATAATCCAGACATTTCACCCATTACTGCAAAACAGGAGCGTGTTTCCACTGCGATTGCGAGCCTGTTTTTCCTGCTGTGTTGTTCTAGACAATCATCTGGCACGTTGTACAGCTTGTTAAATAAATACAGTCAAGCCGAGGAGCCAGCTTAAGGGAGTGGTGGAACTGGTGGTACTTTGAGCCTGGTATCAGAAATCAGCCATGTCATTTTTTAAGCGACTGAAACACTCCTTCCATGGTGTCCTGCCTGACAACAGCGATACTTGACTACTTGCTCAGGCTTGTCGGAGTCTTGGCTAATTTTTGGGCCACCAGGATATTGGACCCTGTCAACAGCCCCTAAAGATAAACCCAACAGTGTTGAAAATCCAGCAATAAACATGACGTCTAGCCCTCTTCCTCCGTTTTTCACATTATTTTCTTTTGTGTATATTTTAAACAAGATTGGAAAAATGTCAAGTAGCAAAAAAAAAAAAAAAAAAAAAAAAAAAAAAAAAACCTGGGGAGTTGGCAGAATAACAGGAAGACCAGTGCCAGTATCCGAGAAATTTATTCTGAAAATGAGGCCAAAATAAAGCTGGGTGGTGCCTCCATGTTGAGACAGAGATCAGAATAGTGATAGAGCACAGAAAGGTCAAGAATAATGAAAGGATTTTTATTAAGTGTTTACAGTGATATCTAAATGAAAGAGACCTGCAGGAAATGGTCAAGCTGAGAAGCACAAGGCATCTAAAAGAGGGGGTGATGGGCTTACTATGTTTTTACGTATGTGCCTTCTGACTCTTCCAGAAGCTGTCGTGCAGTGGCTCCCTGCTGAAGATCTGCATGTGTGAGCTGACTTCAAACAGGATGCCGGAGACCTCTACGTTCATTATTTATGCTGCACTCTCTCTTCGTATCTTTCACCTCTTATAAAACTCGACTGTTACTAAATTGAAAAATCTTGTTGGAAATTCTGCACTACTACTTATTTCAAAATCAATGTTCAAAAATCATATTTCGGATGTTGACCTGTTGCTTGGTTTTACAGATAAAACACGACTCTTTCCAGGGTTTAAAAAAAGCAACTGCCATCAATTGAAAGTCCTTTACAAAGAGAGTACAATTTGAGCACCTCCACAAGGCAAGCCTTGAATCCAGCAAGTCTTTCTCATCAGAAAAATATGAACTGTGTGAAATTGTGAGTAGAAACAGGGTGCAGAGGAGATGGTTTCAATGAATACAATTTCTCAGAGTTTGAGAACAATCTCTTGATTTTGCAAACAGGATCGAGCCAAGATTGAGAATTCAACAGACCCCAAAGAGGGGGATTTTTCCTACCATTTGACTTGGACATGGAGATTAAAGCTTTTCCTTTCCCTTCAGAAACCTAAAGCTTACTGTACTCTTAACCATAAAGAATTCAGATCGGAGAGGTCCAGGGGTCCAGTGATGCATCAAAATTAGCAAAGCAAAATGTTGCCACCTAGTGTTGATAGGATTACGATTTTAACACCAAACATCCTTTTTTCAGTGAACACTCAAAGGGTGTTAATTTGCTTTGGGTCAAGGGGGACACTCGAAGAAGAAGGAAACTATTTGAATAGGAAAATAACAGTGTGCCTGATCCAGATTGAGTTTCACACAGTTTTGTTCTCTTACAATTGAGCAGGGTTTGCTCCAAACCCAGGTAGAACATCGTGATCTGATCCGAAAGGTAGCCTGGTTACCAGCTGGGCCAGACTGAAACACTCCAATAAAAACTCCAGGTTCTGGAGACAAGGCAATGAGATCTCTAACAAACAACAGGCAATTAGCAGCAGCAACAGCTGATGGCTCCTGCCAAATACTAGCAGGCACAATAAGACTCCCGCAGAACAATATGGGGGACGGGGCGGTTTGCCTATAGCTACACCATCAAATCCAGGATCATTACACCCATGTGTAACAAGAGTCAATTCTGACCGTTTTTTAAATTTACTTAAAATAATAATTACAATTATTTAAGCCTTCAGCATTTTTGAGTGTAAAGGGGTTAATTTGGCAAACTAGTCCCCAATTCCCAAGAGTTCTCTTCAAAAGGGAAATGTACTCCATGATGTTGGTTAATTAAGTAATGCACCACTATATCATGCACAATAATTGCAAAAGTAAATGTGTACAATTATTGACAGTAGGGGAGAAACCATTTCTGAAATTTCCATATGAAGATGGTTAAACCCAGAATGCTTTTAAAGCATGCTCCATGCTCAGCATGTTGTTTTTGGCACGGTCAGTGCGATAAAACCACACGGGTGGGATGGCTTGATGTAGATGTGCACTCATTCTCTTTCAGTATGTGCTTTAAAAACAAAAAGGAAACACTTGCACTAATTAACATCTGGGACAACAATAAAATTCAAGCACAATTAAAAGAAGGAAATAGATGGGGGGGGGGGGGGGGTGTTGCTGGCCAAGACACCGCATTCTCAAGTAAATACTTTGGTTTTGACTTTTAGCTTCCAATCATCTCTTTTTCTGCCAGGAATAAAGTGATATAAACAGGAATGAGATTATTAAAAAGGTATTTTTTTTTATTATTATTTATATTGTTGATTACCAAAATGTTCTTAAAGTCTCAGGGATTCGGGCTGGCGAGTTGGTCGTTCAGTCATGCCTACAGGTATCAACTGATAGAGATATGTTCATATCACTAGCTCAGGCACCGGGGACACGATGCCTTGTTATTCTATGTTATTTATTTCCCTAATGGGCAAGTATATTTAACAAAAACTACTAAAAGCAGTGGATACATTTGCATACACAGATGGCAGATAATGCTTGCAGAATTAAGAACATGTAGATTTTTTGTAACACAAAAAGAAAAACCACATAAAATAAAAATTTGGCAGAAATCTTAATTATGGGTTCATTACATTTAATTTATATAGTTTTTATGAAAATAAATGTGGATTCCTAATGGGAACGTCAGAGGCCACAGTGGCAAGTACAAACACCCTGGGACAACATGAATAAGAAGTGTTGAGAGAAACCAGACACTGAACGAATCGCATCGTCTTCTAGGTCACACCGAATAAAGTAATTCTCAGTCATTACTCATCCTCATCTGTATACTATAACGACAAAACTGTTATATAATCTTTTCTTTAAGTAACAGTTATCTCATACTTAAACACATTAAGAGAAACTAAAAACACTAGCGAGACATGCCAGACGCACGACGTAGCCAAAACACTCAATGAACGACTCCTCATGGCTAGCTGTCCATTCCGTGTGCGGGATTTTAAAAGAAAGAAAAAGAATAATAAAGTGGTGTTCGTACACGGCCCTGGCTTCGAAGATGGGAAACCAGCATAGTGGCTCGAAGTGAGCCACCAACCCATTCCCAGCGAATCAGCAACAAGGGGGGTTTTTGTTTACGTATAGCACAAGCAAGACCTATTATTGATTGGTGGATGATGATATGGTGCCGCTGCCGTAGCAATCCATGAACTTGTGTGCAGAGCTTCCTAAGGAACGATGCATATTTCTTTAGTTGTTATGTCCAAATATCAACAATCTGTCTCCAGAATCAAAGGTTTCTGCTTTAATGTAAACATCGGCATTTGGTCTTTAGAATGCAGTGGTCAAATTTTATAACGTGGAGACATGTTAAGTTATATCAGCATTCTTAACTCTGCAGTTTTAAAATTGTTACTATTTATGGCAACTACAACACATCTGGGGGCAGCTGTAGCCTAATGGTAAGAGAAGCGGATTTGGGACCGAAAGGTCATTGGTTCAAATCTCAAAAAAGCAGGAAAAATGTGTGGCGGTGGAGTGGTGAGCTCCACGTTCCCTTCCTCCACATCATGGCTGAAGTGCCTTTGAGCAAGGCACCTAACCCCCAACTGCTTTCCGGTCGCCCAAATGTGTGTGGCAGCCCAGTGCTCCAAGTGTTTGCTCACTTTGGATGGGTTAAATGCAGAGGCAATAATTTCCCTTGTGGGATTAATACAGTACAGTCAACCCTCGCTATATTGCACTTCAAATCGAAAATTTTCATTCGAAATTTTTTTTTTATTTTCACATCGAAAAATAAAAAAATAAGGAAAAATAGGGAAAAGTTCAGGAAAATGCCGCAAGGGGTCGCTACTGACTCGGCTCTGACGTCACGAGTCAAATCTCGCAATGTCAAATCTCGCAATGTCAAATCTCGGTGATTGGTCGAGATGAATTTCTCAGCATTCGTCTGACAGAAGAGGTGGAAGTGAGTAGAGCCTAAATAAAATTACGTTAAAAGTTCTAAAAACCACATTTCTTACACTTCAATTACATCTATGTACAATTCCATGTATGTACAATATTAAAATTATGTTAAAAGTTCTTTATTTATATCTATGTACAATTACACATATGTATTTTATATTACTTATATTTTATTTACATCTTCTTACTTAATATTTACATTTTATGCATTGTTTTTCAATGTTTAATTGTTATTATAAGAATTTACAGCATTGAATATGTATTTATTCATATTACAGATAGACATGTATGTATACATCAGTGGGGAGGTCCTACTTCACGGAAATTCGGTCTGCACGGGGGGGTTCTCGATCACCCATTAATCACGAAAAGTGAGGGATCCCTGTATAGCAAAATCAAAGTCAAAAATCAAATCCCCTGGCAAAAAATATGTCACCAATTACAAGCCTCAGGGTAGATACACACAGGAAGTGATTCGCAGTGATTCAACAACAAGAAACTATTTCAGTCCCTGAAAGCCAGCGACATGAACGGATGAGAAAGTGGATGAATATGGAGTTAAATTTGCAGGCAACACAATTAATGCATATACCAAAGGGGTGAAAAGAAACTGTTGACTGACAGATGATGTCAACAAAACCTTCACCATAAGAAAACAGCCACAAATTTGACTTCTAAAAAAAATTCCTGCCACGTTGCCTGGTGGGTATCTAACTTTCCAGAAAAATTTCACAGCCAGTCAATGTGCTCAAATAAATATCTCTACAGTTAACTGGGCAGCTGAAAATCTGCCTGCGCAAAGAAATGAGAATAAGTTATGGCTGTACTCTATAAACTGCGCGATCTGTGAAGTGAAATGAAACATGGCTGAATTGTCACTGTTGAAGCGGAGCAATGTTCATATGCATACTCACAATATATTTATGGTCTTGACGTGATCTAGCCAGCTACTACTGGTTTCACACAAACATTTGGGGGTGGGAAATATGCTAGCGTTACCTAGGCAACAATGCTCTAGAATGTCTGGGGCGGTGAACGAATTGCTTTATGCATGAATGGCCCTCGTGACAAACTTTCAGCGGGAAAGCAAAGGGCAACAGGCGAATCTCTTCCTGTGTGCATGCCCTGTTAGAAGGCTGTTCACTTAGCTTTCCTTTTTACTTTGCAGCAAATAAACAAATCACAGATATGACAAAACAATTTCTGTTTAATCGCTGGGGTTATAGTAATATTTTGACAGTATGCTAGGTCATGAAAACATGGAGGGGGAAAACCTAAAAAAAAAAAAAAGAAGAAGAAGAAAGAAGAAAAAACAGAAATGTTTTCAGAGTTCTCAACCACTACCACATTGATATGAAACAGCTAAACTGTCAAAAGATCACAGCATGATAAACATTTATTCAAAAACTGTGCATTTTGAAAACAGTACTCATGTTTTTCAGGAGTTTTCTCACTACCCCATGACAGACTTACACAGTTCCTGCAAAACCGAGACATTCTCTTTCTCTTCACTCAAGACCTCCCTGCCCCATCTCTGGACCTCCGTGTTCTGGCACGGCAACACTATGCACTCAGTCATCTCCTCAGTTTCACCCGTCAACCCCATTCACCACCCTCTACCTCCCTTAGCTGGAACCCTGTGCCTCGCTCCAATCCTGGAGTTTGTAAAACGGAGGGGGATAGAAAGGGAAATAGAGTTGGAATATTAGCTCATGGAGCGTGTATGAGGAGGAGTTAAATGGGGGGAACCACTGTGGGTATCAGACCACAAAACACTCCCCCACATGTGGTGTCAATTAGGAACAATCTTGTTTTTTTTACCCACCAGTGAAAGGAAAGAAGTTTTTTTTCCCCCTCGTGCAGTGTTTTTCTCTCTGCAAACCCACCAGATCAAAAAAAAAAAAAAAAAAAAAAAAAAAAAAAAAAATTGAAATTCGTTTTCATATCTAAGCATATTTAAGTGGCGCTCCAGCTTTTCAAGACCGTGATACAAACCCAAAAGAGAGGATTTGAGCAACATCTGACCTCATTAACATTGATTTTGAAAACTGTCAAGGTGTGTATTTATTGCAGTTATGAAGTACAGAAGTAACAATGCAGGAAACTTAAAGCTGGATTTGAGAGCAGATCAAATTGACTGCACAAAGGCAGCAAAGGAAGTGGCTCAGCTTTTGAAAAGCGGAAGTTCTCCTTTAAAATATTGATATATGCCGATCCCATTACAGAAGGCTGTGTTTTAACAACTTTAATTATTTATTCATCTTCGGATTGAGCCTTAAAAGGGCGTATAAACGACCTGATACCACACTGACAACTTGAAAACTTCTGAAAACAAAGCACCTTTTATCGGGAGATCAAAGAAGATCACCGAAGATATTTTCCTCCCTCTCAAAGCGCCGAACTTAAAACGCCAGCTTCCAACAATGGCCCTGGATTCACCCCAAGCACAGGTGTGAACCCTGCAGCTGGCGCTGCCTCTGGACCAGGACCAACATTAACATTCTGGTGCCCACAGCAACAAAACTCTGAGCTGCCTGCGATAATAACCACACTTTGCCTGGAACTTTATACTATACTTCCTGCGACAGGCCTTGCACGTAACCAAAGACGACCTCTTGCCCCCTTCAGCCCAAGTGAGAATCTGGCTTCTCTCTTAAAAGAGAAGGGCCAAGTGTGCGAGAAAGACAGTAAACAAACAGCACAGGGATGCTGGGAGCAGACCACAGTAAGATGAGTACTTCATATTAAAGGCCACCTTTGCCTCAGGGCTCTCTAAAGGAGCATACGCAGAAACAAGCCCTCAAAAAAGAGACAAAAGCTCATAATGCCAATTTAATAAAACATTCTCATGAACAGAGGACTGGGACGCTGTTGGAGGTTGTTAGGTTGTTTTACAACAGACTCCCTCTGGCTTAAACCACGTAACATTCATGATTGTCAGCATCGAGGTGGTCAGTTAGGACAGTAACTCAGGATGCAAACTGCTCCCCAAACGAGTATGGGCTTTTTATCCTCCCCATGAGATCATACTCACCAACTGAACGTATGCCACCTTGTAATCTGGCCGCTTCACTCGCTGGTTTAAGTGGTTCCTCTTCTTGTTTGTACCTGAAACAGAAACAAAGCTGATTAACATGTTAGTCACCAGGTTTTAACAATTTTACTCATTGCTCGCAAATGAGGATCACAACATGGCTGTGCTAATAAGCTCCAACTTCCTAATCAACCGCATCCGATGATAAAAAACTCTTAAAAAACTGAACAATGTATAACGGTTGTTAAAGATGGTTTTCAGATGGACTGTAGCTAAACAACCAAGAAACAAACCTACTTCTTTCAGCAGAATGAAAAAACAACAATTAAAGAAAAATCCCTTATCATATTATCCAATACAGTTCTTAAGCATATTAATCTTTATAGTCAACATGGGCTGCACGATTGGGTAGTGGTCAGCTCGTCCACCTCACAACAAAAAGGGCCCGGGTTCGATTCCCTGGCACGAGTGTCTCTGTGTGTTTTCCCCATGCTTGTGTGAGTTTCTTCTAGGTACTCCGGTTTCCTCCCTTAGTCCAAAAACATGCACAGTAGGCTGATTGGTGGCTCCAAATTACCACTAGGTGTGCGAGAGTGAGTCTGAATGGTTGCGTGTACACCAATAGTCTGGCAAGCTGTACAGGGTGTGCACTGCCTTTGCCCAGAGTTGGCTGAGATAAGCACCAGGATAAAGCGGTTCAGAAAATGAGTGAATGAATGAATAATTAATGTGTGAGCTTTAGTTGTGTTCAACAATAAGTTTAAAGTCAGCTTCTAGCCTAACATTTTTAATGTTATATTTTTTCGATGCTTCTCTTGATAGACGCTCCAATGAGAATTAGCCCTCACTTCATCTCTAGTAGCAGCACTTTCCTCCTCTAGTCTATCCATACCATCGGCTCCGACAGATCATACTCAGAAGATTCAAAGCCTCACCTACTTTGATTTAATGAATCTCACTGGAACAGGCCCCCCACCAGAGTCTGATTTTGTGGGTAGAATTCATGCCCTTGCACAGTCTAACAAATATCAGTAATCATCAAGCATTCTAAAAAGCAATAAATGTTTTCACAGACGGAAAGAGGGTGGGATTTGCAAAGAACACAAACTCAGGTCCACTGACTGTAAACAGCATGTTAACCTTTTACCAGGTGGGCATGATGTCATTTTTTTTAAAACCTGGACAAAAAAAAAAAAAAGAAAAAAAAAAGTGAACAAAATCCCTTTTCAATTTCTCAACAACTGCCAAGCTTTCAAGAAAGGAACAACCGTTTATATAAAAAAAATGACATCATTTGAAACCAAAACCCAAGAAAATGACCCTGAGAGAGCCTGGTTGTACAAGGAGTTTACACGTTATACAACAAGATGCGATCAGAGTCGGTTCTTCAGCAGCCTCTGTGAGATAATGGGTGATAATTCAGTAGACGTAAAAGAAAATGGTGTGGACCTCAAGGTCAGCTGGTTCACATCCATAAACCAGATTGGGGGGGGGGGGCATTCTCCTGTTAATGTGTACCAACACGCTGTGCTCCACTCCATCAGAATTCCACCCTGCACACACTATAACCCCTTCAACAAATACATACTCTCCTTTTGGGATTGTGGTTTGGCTACTACAACCTTACAAATCCCACGACAGAGGGGTAACCAAGGCAACTGCTTCCAAAATACCTCACCACACTCAGGGAGGGAAGAAAGGATCCCTTGAGCGCTGGGGCGCAGGCTCAACCCTTCAGCCCACTCATACATCCTTTACACCGCCAATGGAGTGGAACCCATGACGCAGTCTGGGATACCTGCTCTGACGCACAAATGGATCACTTCGCCTTTGTTGTTGTGGCCGATTTTGTTTCTTCTCCCCCCAACCCCCTCCCTTTTTAATTGGTGTTCCACTATTTTTTTTTTTTTTGGTGTTTTATGTGGCACTCGTAAAAAAGCAGCAGCCTGCTTGCTGGCTCCCCACAATATTAACGCAACGAGCTGCTCACAGGGAAATGGGACTCCCGGTGGCGAAAACCCAACAGGGCACTCGTAAAAGTGATTCCCTCTTGTATTCAGCAAATCAGTCTTGTTGCAATTTTCTAGGATGATAAATCTCGTAATAAGCACCATTTCCCTGTCCATAAAATCTTGCAAACAGAAAAGCCTTTCGCTTCGACTTCCTCCATTCAAACAGTGCTATTAAACAAACAAACAAACAGCTGTGTAAGTCATTGGCTGCTTTGTTCAACAGGGCATCCCAGGACAGCTGACAGCCAGAATGCGGGAGTAGCAGATTCAATTATAAGTGGCTGCAGGGATGTGTGCAAGTTTATTTATTTTTTTCCTTTTCGGGTGTGTGTGTGTATGTGTGTATATGTGTGCGCGTGTGCTGGGGGGTGTACTGTGTTGTATTTCGTGTTTGATGTCTCTAATTCTTGCTACTCAGCCCCACACCTCAAAAGCTGTTATTAGGAAACTTTTTTTTTGGTAATATGAGGACTCATGCACAGTGTAATACATTCCACTTAGCAGCTTAGACATTTTTTACAAGAGAAAAAATGAAAAGAAAAAAATGAGAGGGGCAAAAAAAAAAAAAAAAAAAAAAAAAAAAAAAAAAAAGGCAGCAAATACCAGGATGGGGACAAAACTTTACATTGGTGTAGTATTTCAGTTGAAGTTGGTAT
The DNA here is from genome assembly GCA_030068295.1 of Euristhmus nudiceps. Lineage (NCBI taxonomy): Eukaryota > Metazoa > Chordata > Actinopteri > Siluriformes > Plotosidae > Euristhmus > Euristhmus nudiceps. Next base: position 19,801,735 of record JAQNCB010000007.1, on the reverse strand, counting down.
TTGTTACTATATATTTTTCGTTTCCTCCACTGCTCAGTACATACCGTTACCTACAGTATGTGGCAGGGCAAAAGCCACAGCATACAACCAAAATGTCCTCAGGACATTAACGCAGAGGTTGCACGAAACAATATATAACTTCTGAACATGTTTTAATAACGGTCTCAGCGAAATGTGCAATTGATTCGATAGGTGTTCCGCGTAGTGCAATAATACATTTTAATTCCCCCCCCGTTTGTTTTAACAACTATTTGAATGCTGATAAAATGTTTAGTCAGTGAAACAAAATGCATTCAGCAGTTTAAAAAAAATACTTTCCGCTTCTTCTGAATTCCTGTTCTTGTTAATTATAGCTCATAATAGTTTCTGATTTCCAAACATATTTGATTTTAAAATAATAATAATGACAATAACAAAAAAAGGCCACCTGAGTAAATAAAGGAAGATTTTCAGTTACTTACTAAAAGGACAAAAGCTCACCAACATCCTCATCACCCATGTGAAGAAGTAATTGCCCCTGTATTTGTCATCAGCAATCATGAGAATCCAGCCGGTCATGTTCTAGGACTACCATCAGGAGATAAGATTAGAGAGACTGATGTGGATGATAACACTGAGCAGAGTGATCAGTTTACCGTATTTTCCGGACTATAAGTCGCGGTTTTTTTCATAGTTTGGCCAGGGATGTGACTTATACTCCAGTGCGACTTGTATATGAAATTTTTACACATAATTATGTTCGTTATAACAGGGCTCGAATTTTTTTTTTTT
>JAQNCB010000007.1:19777426-19788838 GCA_030068295.1 Euristhmus nudiceps | reverse complement strand
TATACACACACACACACACACACACACACACATACACACACACGGTATCGGGGCGACTCTTTGTGAAGAGCAGAAGTTCATCCTGGGGGAAAATCTTAAACATGAAAAAATTACATCAATCAGTAAAGCGATCAACCACTCTTAAACAAACAAATACTGGTCATATTTTGAACATAATAATGTTTTTATTCAAAAAAAATTAAAAAAAAAAAATATGTGTGTACACATAAAATAACGTCAACTGACTAAGCTACATTGCACTACTGTTGGGCCCTTGAGCAAGGCCCTCAATACCCAATTACGGTACTCAGTTGTATAAAAATGAACAATGTAAGTTACTCTGGATGTGACTTGTTCCTCCACCAGAGCCGTTACAGATACAGGCTACATCAGCACTGCCACTATAACTGATTAAGCGAGTATTGACTGTCAGCATTTGAGGAAACAGAGATACCCACAGAAGAATGTTTAACCTGAAATGTCCATTACTTGTCATTTAAAATCGGCATCTTACACCTCAGTAAGAGCGAGTGAGGCTTCAGTGCGGGTGTTCCTAATAAAATGGCCAGTGTGAGAACAACACTTACTCCATGGATACTCGAAACTGCACCGTGTCTGGTGGCTGAGGTTTCCCCGGTCTGACCAGCGTCATGTTGAAGGTGGGCCGGAATATCCTTAGCTGAGGGTTACCCAACTGGTAAATAGGATGACTGCACATGGATGGGAAAAAAAACAACAAAAACAACATGAAAATAAATGTTTAACATTATTAGGATGTCTTATTATGAAATCACTTTTTTTTATATCAGCTCGTTGGTATATTTTTAACATATTGATCAGTTCCCTGGAGAGCTCCATCTTGACCTAAACAAAACAAGGTGCTCACGATGTCATTCATCCATACATGTGTCATATACTCACGCTCAAGTGCACATTTAAACTAATTATTAATAAAGTGTGAGGTCTGTACAGATAAACCTCAGCCTGAGGTCTTTAGAACAGAACGAGCTGATGGCGAGTTCTTTGTGGGACTTGGTACACTCTTCACTGTTTAAGATATTCCCTGTATACTTTTTTCTCTTCAAGAAAATGCTGAATGCTTTTTTTTTGGAAGCTGTTAAAGATAATAACTCACAGTGCAGCTTGGTTGGTAATTAGATACGTTATATTTATTGTCCACATATCAAACAATCAGATTGCACAGACCATCACACTATATATCTCCCCAAGACCTTCTTAGGATTGACTTAAAGATACACTTCACCACATCTTTCACTGAAACCTACATGTGACAAACACATCCTGAATCACCTCCCCATCACTACACTCGATTCAAAACTTCATGCTAACATGTAGCTGCAAACTTATCATCTGTTGTTTCCACCTGTTTTGTGTTAACCTTTGCATCAGCCCAATGTTGGCAATTACTACAAAGCTGCAAATCAGAGAAGACTCAGAAAAGAAGCTCTGGCTTTTTTGTTTTTAAGGATAAACAGTTTCATAAACAACTTCCTCCGGAATCAATAAAGTATTCTGATTCGGATAAACAGAGAAATTCATAAAAAACTAACAGGAATAATGAAAACACAACACCAACCAACAAATTAGCACAGGGCGGAATCAATAAGCTCATCTCAAACATCTCAATATTAAACCCTTACATTTAGAAGTATTTTTAGTTTGAAGGAAGAGATAAGGTCAGATGAAATGCACAAAATCATTCAATCTGAACACAGCTGTTCGAAGACTATGAATCTGTGTGTACATTTAGGTGGTCGGACTGGAGTTTGTTTAATTTACACTGTGCTCTATCCCAGTATATAGTGTCAAAAAGCAGCTTATCAGAAATCCAGGTAGATTTAGGTCCCAGAAGTGAGCAAGAAAAAATAACTGATAGTTTGAGGAAGAAAAAAACCTCTGAAGAAGAACCAGCCTGAAAAGGAAACCCATTATTTTAGTATAATTACAAATCAGTACACAGGTGATGGAGCAAAGGAAAGCGTGTTGAAGTAACAGAGTGTTCAGGAAGAAGATTATAATGAACACTACTGTAATTCCACTGGAGCAGAAATCTGTATTTTGGACATAAATAACTCAATGCGAAGCACGACTTCAGGGTAAACTCTATAGCTAGTAGGATTATATATTATTACAGTATAAAATCCTATACAGTAGATATTCTTTCTCCAAAGTATTTTTCCAGACACCAGAATTAACCTCCGAACCTATTCAAGGTTAACACAACCCTGCACTTTTAGCAAATATCCTCAGTTAGATGCAGCACAACTTAAGTTGCTAAGCTAGCAAGCTAACTCATAAAAACAAACAACAGATCAGTGTTTTTCCTTCTAAAATTATTTGAAATAATTTATTTATTATACTTTACTAACACAAATGATACAACTACTTACATCAATCGTCTTGCCATCTTTCTAGAACCTTTCTGAGGCTGCTACAGGAACTGTATTTAGGTTTCTAATTTAGACAAATGTGTCCAAGGTCCTCTGTCGCGTCCGCTATGACAGAGGGACGTGACGTCATATTTCAAAATATAAGTCCCTTCGGCTACTGCCATATGTAATTGCGTTTGCCATATTGGAAAGGGTAAGACTGTGCGCCGGTTTAAGTTTAATAAAAAATAAATGTGAATTTATCCACAAGACTGTTTTATTGTATTGATAATAATCAGTGAATTATTTAAGGTTTAACTTAAATTAAACTAATAGGTTTTAGAAAAAAACTTTAGAAGTCAACAAATTTTCACCAAAACAAATTTGTCAGGGTGGCATGGTGGTGTGGTGGTTAGCATGTCCATCTCATAGCAGGAAGCCCCGAGTTCGATTCCCAGCCTGGCCGTTTCTGTGTGAAGTTTGCATGTTCTCCCTGTGCTTGCTTAGGTTCCCACCAGGTACTCCAATTTCCTCCCATAGTCCATAAACATGCACAGGAGGCCAATTGGCTATTCCGAATTGCCTCTGGGTGTGAGGGTGTGTATGAATGGTTGTGTGAGTGTCGGCCTGGCAAACTGTCCAGGGTGTACCCTGCCCTTGCCCAGAGTCAGCTGAGTTGGGTGCCAGCCTCCCTGCAATCCGAAGTAGGATTAAGCGGTTCAGAAAATGGATGAATAAATTTGTCAGATTTTAACAGCCATTTGTGTTCCTGTAGATTGTCAATTTATTAAAAGGTAATAACTCCCTTTCCAAGTAGAATTATATGGCTGATGATAATGAATGGGAATTTTGAAGTGGATACTAGAACAACTTTCTAGTCTCAAAATTCTATTGCCCATTTTTCCAGGAATTAATCACTATTAAAGCCCACTTAGCGCACTTTATTCCTGATATGTGTTTGGAGTCATCCACAAAGGTACATGGACATGCCTTTGGCCACACTGACCAGGAGTTCCTCCCTGAATGTAGCCACTACATTTGACATCCATACTTCAACAATCAAACTCCTCACGTAGTCCCACATGTAAGAAATATGTGTAACTGTCAATGACAAGTAAATTACTGGTAACCTTTTATTAATTGTGTGACCAGTGGTGTAGTGGTTAGGTTGCTGGGTTCATAATTGAGAGGTCATGGGTTTGAACAACCCCCCCTCTAAGACCCTTGTGCAAAGTCTTAACCACAAGTGTGCCTCTGTCCACTCCCCAATATAAATGGGTACCAGTAAAAATACTTGGAAGGTAACCTGCAATGGAGTAGTGTCCCATCCAGGAGGAGCTGAACTCTGCTGCTTCACACGAAGGAAACTGGGGATAAGCTCCAGCCTGATGAGCCAGTAGGCTCAGTTAAAAAAAACTCAACAGACTTACTTTCTTTTAATAACAATGGCATGTCGAGTTGTAAACCCAACAACCTTTTCAAGCATTGTTTACTGGTGGGAATCACTACTTCGGTTTATCCATTTTATTAGCTCATGCATTAAAATTTTATTAACTTGACCTTCAGAAGCAAAGTCATTAGAATCTAACTGGTGGGTAAGGCCTGTCTTTGTCCTGATATCCCACCAAAGTATTGACATGACTGCAGCCTTTATGTGGATTTGCCATAGATGGGTCTAAATCCATAAAACAAATCTGCACTGGAGCCAGTCTAAATCTGATAAACAAAGGTGACTGTTACACGGATCTGCTAGAGGAAATACGGATCCGAATTGGAGCGTCTGCTATCTGGAACTTGTCCAAGTTGTTTATGCCCAAGGCATGCACACATCTAGCCATTGATTTCATTACAGTTCACCACAGTGACATTACCAAGAATAGTACATCCCTATTAAATTGACAAAGGACAGTAAGAAAACCCTTCAGAAGACTGCCAGGAGATCTATGGCAACATTAATGAGCTCCAGGAGTATTTGGTAAGTACTGAACCACTCCCTGCATGTGTCAACTAACCTTCATATTTCTCACCTGTCTGGGCTATAATGGATAGTCAGATCGTTTCTCTTTGGCAATGAAGCAAGCAAGCAAACAAACAAACATCCATGCCCATCTTGATCTCTCCAAGACATGTGACCAAATGCATTACAGTCTGATTAGAACAGAAAAACATTCATCCATTCAGTCATTCATTCATTTGCTGAATCATTTAATCCTAATAAGGTCGCACAGAGGCTGGAGCCTATATCAGCCAACTTTTGGTGAGGAAGGGTGAAACCCTTGAACAGCTGTACATTGTATGGCCAACACACGCACAACTATGAACATTCACACCTAGGGGCGATTTGGAACAGACAGTTCTCCTAATGTGCATGTCTAAAGATTGTGGAAGGAAACAGGAGTACTCTGAGAAAACCCACACAAGCAAGCACAAGGAGAACATGCAAACTCCAGACGAAAACATCGTCGCCCAGCCCAGGACCTTCCTGCTGTGATGCAGATCTGTTAACCACTGTACCACCATGCCACCTAGAGTAAAATATTTTGGGTATAATTCTTTATCCTGCAATGGCCTGGCGAGCTGCCCAGAGTCGGCGGAGATTGGAGCCAGCCTCCCCGTGACCCTAATTAGGATTAAGCAGTTCAGAAAATGAATGAATGAATGGATGGTAATTCTATATCACAGGTTTTGCCAGGCAGGGCCAAGGTTCAAGATCCCAAGGTTGGGGGTTCAAGCCCCACTGTCAATGGTAATCACTGCTGTCCCACCAGTGCAGCTAACTGAGTTATCAAAGGCCGACCATGTCTTTCATTGTCTGTGGTGAGAGACATGTAAAATAACCATTGCTGACTTTTGTTGTTTCTGCCCTGCGATGGCCTGGCGAGCTGTCCAGGGTGTACTCTGCCCTTGCCCCGAGTTGGCTGAGATGGGTGCCAGCCTCCCCGTGACCCTAATTGGGATTAATGGTTCAGAAAATAAATGAATGAAATAAAAACACAGTGATCACCCAAAGAACACCATACTGGTGGTGAAACTTGATAGTGGCAGCATGGTGCTTTGAGTCTGGTTTTCTTCAGCTGAAACTGGTAATCTTGTCAAATCTAGTCAAAATAAAGAGAATTATGAATAACCTCAAACACCAAACTGTTTTGGTACGAACCATGAGAGCCTCTGCTATACTGCAGAGGAATAATAATAATAATAATAATAATAATAATAATAATAATAATAATAATAATAATAATAACTGTAAACATCTACCACAATATGAAGCCAGTCCACAAAACATGTCAACTTAAGAATTTCTTTAGAAGAAGAAGATGGATATTTGGGTGTCAGCCAGTCAAAGTTGTGATCTAAATATTATCAAAAACCTGGGGAATGGCATGAAGAGGACTGGGACAAGGGCTTCACACAATTATTCAATAAAATAATTTCTATGCTAATTATAATACATACCATCACATGGAGCTTAGTTCATCTTTAACTATTTAAAGCAAATCCCTTTCAGTCAGTCTTCAGATAAAATCCTTTTTAACAGTAGAGGGAAACCTTGATCCTTCCACTTCCACATGCCACATACTGGGCACTCATCCACATATCTGACCCATCATTTAATCTGTTGTTGCAGTGGGTGTAAAAATGACTAACTGTCTCATGAAAGGAACACTTGTCAGTGCTTCAATCTGATATGGGTCTCAGTAAGCAGGACTTCTTTAACAGCCTGTGATCGGTCATGTGTATTAACTGCACAGGGGAAAATAGCTCACCATAAAACTAACAATTATAAATGATTTAATGATTATTTGAATGATTAAATCTTATTTGATCAGTGATCTTATTAACCTGTAGGAAGGAGTAGGAAGACCAGAATGCAATAATGTGAAGTGAAGCAGAACACGACTAAACTTGAATCATCAAGTGCCAGAAATGGGTTGTCAAATTTCTTTTTATACTTTTTCTTTTTTCTATAGATATCGATTAAACTGTGTTTGCTCACAGTAACAGGGTATGACATCACTGACTGTGGCCGCCACAGATATATATTATTCCGTCTTTTCTGATTTCAATCACTGCATGAGCCTTGTATTATGAGATTCTGAGATATGGGAAATTAAATTTTTGGCATTCTCTAAAGCAATAACAAAACACAAAACTCAATAAACTTTACATGAACATGAACCAGGCCTGCATTCTAAGATGGCTTCAAATTTCCATTAGCAAAGTCTTGAGATAATTAAAAAGTAAATTTTTGAACACTGAACATGAACAAATAGAACCTTTTAACATGTCTTATAAGAACGCTAGCTTGCCCTCAGTCACTGTTTACACTAATAACCTTCAGCATGCTTAATGTAGTGAGCATTTACTACTAATGTTATCTAGTGTGGTCGACAAAATTAGCCCTCAATTGAGCTGAAAACCTTCTGATAGTTGTGATTACAATATATATATATATATATATATGACTGCATATTGTGCTGCAATGATCTTGTGAGCTGTTCAGGATGCATTCGTCACCCAATGTCGGCTGGAATAGGCTCCAGCCTCCCCCAATAGTAGTATTAAGTGTTTGGCAAATGAGTGAGATGTATACAGTATATTGCAGGAAAGATCTTCCAAATAAACACCAAAGGAGAATAAAGCATTTTCCTGCTGTTTAAGTTAATGTTGTTAATTAATTTTTCCATTTTTTTACTTTTTTAGTTTCTTTAAACTTTACCAGATTTTTCTGTTCTAATTTAAGGGGCAAGTAAAAATGGCAACTATAGATGTTTTTCTTTCTCTAACATCGTAGAGATGTTTTCATATGAAAGGGTTTTTCCCCCCAAAGATTCTATATGGTAAAGTCTCGGTACACAATAATTTAATAATAATGTGGCCGGTGTTGTAGTGGTTAGGGTGCTGGGCTCATGATCGAGATGTCACGGATTTGCATCCCTATTACACCCCCACCGTGCGAAGACCCCTGGGCAGCGTCTTAACCCAGCAGGATAAATGTGAAGAGTTTGTTTGCAAAAAACAGATAAATCCCATTGTTTTAATTATGAGGAATACCTACATTTTAAGTAGCTTTACAAAAAAATTCCAGCAGGTTTTAAAAAAAAAAATTCAGTCGCTTTGAAATAAAGCTACTGAAAAAAGTTGTTTTTCTCATGATTAAAACAACTGGACTTGGCTGTTTTTTCAATAGATTCTTCATGTGTACCTGAAAAATACTAGCATCACATCCAGGAGGAGTTGAACTCCAGTTGCACTCCAATAGGCACCAACTATTACTTACAATGTTAAAAAAAAAATTTAAAAAGAAATAAATAATCCTGCATCCATAGTTTGATTTGGATCAAATTCTGGATCCAAAATCTAGTGGAGTCTTCTTTGTCTAAAGCCCCACTTCTGGTTGAAATTTTATGAAAACCCACACACAACCTTCTACATAATCCTGCTGGCAAACACACAAACCGAAGGTAAAATATGACCATCTTGGTGGAGGTGATTAGTCGTGTATACACTCATATCAAAGATGTTCAGTTGGTACTGATGACACTCAATATTTTTCAGCCAAGTTTGTTTTCATGCTTTATTGCCGTGCAGCTATTTTTTCCTTTAATAATGTAAATATGCCTTTGTAAGCAATATTACCTCTGAAGCATGTTAGTCCAATAACACTGACCCAATGAAGCGATGGTTTTTAAACCATGTGCCTAAATACTAAATAACAGTTTCTGTTCTTTTTTTAAACCCCTCAGGTCTCACTGTCAGCTCTTGCTTTCTAAACAATGGCTTGGCTAAATGTTTAACAGTCAGAGAGCACCAGTGGTCTCAGATGCCATGCGGTTGTTGGATCAGGTCCCTGCAGTGGACTCATATCGCATCCTGACAAGTTGCCAGTGTTTTGCAAAGGGTGTGCAAAGAGAAGATGTCCACATGCAACCTGATCCTACTCAACCTTCATGCAAAGGGCTCACACTGCCCTCCAGCTCTTCCATTTATAGATTTGTTTGTGACTGAGGTTGTCCCCTAATGCTTGTTGAGGTTTTCTGTTTTTTTTTTTTTTTAATTGACAGAAGTTTAAATATTAATGTCAAGACAATTTTTTTTTTGTTCTTACTGTTCGTGCTTGTTTTTAATATTCCACACTGACACTTATACACAGTATCAAGTGTAATATTATGATAAGGTCAGATTATCACATGGTTGTTTGTTTATATAAAAATAGAGATACACTGCTTAGTTTACCATGCACACTTCCTTAAGTCACACTGAACGTCACTGTGTGTGCGCATTCTTCTGACCTGCTGTGTGAACGGTGTTTCAATCATAACTTATAAATTATGAGTTTTAGACTACAGACATTATCCTGCCAGTTAAATAATGCTATTGTCTGTAAAGCACATAATAATTTAGAAGGATAAAAATAGATTGTAAAAAGAAAATGTCTCAGAGAAAAGAAATACTCTCGCTTTGGTTTTGACCTGTGGCTAAAACTCTGGTTGGAGAAGCAAAGAAAAAGCTATGGAAACTTTTCTGACTAGGCTCATATTAAATATCCAAAAGGAAAGGGAAATTGTAAATTGAAGATCCAGACAGGAAAATGGAAAACCTCTTTAGCTGAAACGAATATTTGTCCTTGTAAAGTTCTGCAGTTTTATTACTTTTGTCAAACATCATTTTACAATCCCTCAAGGTAATTCCACACCATTTACATTTTCCCACAAAGAACTGATTGAGATATCATTTTACGTGGACACACATGAAAAAAGATCTGCCGTCGTCTATGCCATGGTCGGCGGTCCACAAAATTCCATGTGCATTTTGCACGCAAGGTATGATAGCAGAAGTGAACACTAAACGCTCATCTCTTCATTATGCATACCACTTACCCTGTCAGGGTTGCAGGGGAATCTGCAGGCAATCCTAGCTGACTTGGGGTGACAGAGAGCCTACACACTGCACAGGTCACCAGGCTATTGCAGGACTGTCACAGACTTAGACAACCCTTCATACCAATGGGCAATTTAGCATAGCCAGTTGACCTACTCTCGATGTCTTTGGACTGAAGGAGAAAACAAAATTACCTCGATAGAACCCACATATGTACAGCAGGAATATGCAAACTGCCTTCAGAAATGCCCCTGCTGCTTGTGGGGCTTTGTTCGTGCTTTGAGTAAAACAATTAGTAGACTTATACTGTAATTTCTCACTATAAATTATAATAATATCACAACATTATAATATAATAAAATATATTAATTCATTCTTTCATTTTCTGATCCACCTAATCCTAATTAGGGTCGAGGAGGGCTGGTGCCCATCTTGGCCGACGGCAGGGTACACCCTGGACAGCTTGCCAGAGCATCATAGGACAGAAACACACTGATGGCTATGCAGCTACTCTTAATGAAGGTCAGCAATGGTTCTTTCACATCCCTCTCACCCCAGACAGTGAGAGACATGACCGTCTTTCGATAACCCAGTTAGCTGCACAGGTGGGACAGCAGTGACAACCCGTTGATTGTGAGGCTTGAACCACGAACTTTGGGATTGGTAATCCAGCACCTTACCACCAGGCCAACACTGTCCCAGAATAAATGTGTATATTCAAAGTTAATATATTTACTAAAGTGATTCAAGGCATACCTTACTTTTTCTAATATTCTTCTTAGCCTATGGAAAGTAGGGCATGGCAGCAATCAGTCAAGCTTATATTTATAGTAGGCTACTGCTCAATGGAGTCATATAGTTGACACCTGTAAACTGACACCTGGTCACTGGACGTGACCCCAGTGCAACTTTGGCACCGGACCATCGCTGCCTTTGCAAAGTTGAACTTGACTTTAGCCACCCTTGCTGACCTCTGGTTCATTCTCTCTCTCTCTCTCTCTCTCTCTCTCTCTCTCTCTCTCTCTCTCTATCTCTCTCTCTTTCACAGACACTCTCTCCCTCTGTCTCTCACACACACACACACACAAGTTATATTATTTTTTTTCTCTAATAAAGTGTTTTTTTTTCTCTAATAAAGTTCCACAATGAACTCTACCAAATCTCCTTTTCATACTTCTTCCAATTAATTTAACTTAAAAGTGCTAATAACCTTATCCCGTGGCCAGCCATGCCTACAGCTGAATTGGACACAATGCCTTTCTGAAACTATTTGCTTACTGCAGTACACGACTGTGAATGACCCCTTCACCAGGCTTGATTATATTAGTAAACGTTGCCATCTTTGTTATTTCTTGTAAAATTGTAAACATTCGTCTAGTTTTTAACAATTGATCTCATACTGTTCCACTTTCAGCACATTACTGTCAAGTTATCACGAATGCGCAGGATAGTTCCTCTGGTCAAGCAGTCTTATTAATGTTATTGTAGACAAGCACAAAACCAAAACAAGATATAAAACAAGTGAATAAGAGATACTAAACCAATAATCTGGAGTTGTTTGACCAGGATTCATTTGTATTCAGCCAAATATTACTAATAATAATTAAATCAAATCAAAATTAACTCATAAAACACATAAACTGATAACACACATAGGTTATTCATATTTACCATAGTTTTTGCTTGTTTGTTTGTTCTGCACTATGTAGCTTTCTTGTGCATGCAGTCTCAGGAGTCTCAGTTTTAGTGAGGCACTACTAACCATGTAGGGGTTAAAATGATTGACATAACATTTTTCTGCATGCAGACGTTTGTTCTGGTCTGGTAGCTCTATTAATTTATCCACTAGCACATGCTACCACATTAGGCTGATTAGTATATAAGAGAGAGAGAGAGAGAGAGAGAGAGAGAGAGAAAGAGAGAGAGAGAGAGACAGACAGACAGATGGACAGACAGACAGACTGACAGACAGACAGACAAACAAACAAACAAACAAACTAGATATAGCTAGGGTGGTGTTGTGGCATGTTTGCCTCACAGCAGGAAGGCTTGGGTCCGATTCCCAGCCTGAGCGTTTCTGTGTGGAGTTTGCATGTTCTCCCCGTGCTTGTGTGGGTTTCCTCTGGGTACTCCGGTTTCC
>JAQNCB010000007.1:19743186-19754485 GCA_030068295.1 Euristhmus nudiceps | reverse complement strand
CATGCGCGATAAGACTTTATTATGTTAATTCTTTCAATTGGGAAAGTTTGAAAATAGGGTTATGTTTGGCTTTAACTGAAATGCATCCAGGACTGAGACCAAATTATCTGTCATCACATTCCAAAGGATTATGTTACACCATATATAAGATTAGTGTCAGCCCTGCGATGGCCTGGTGAGCTGTCTAGGGTGCACCCCGCCCTCGCTCAGAGTTGGCTGAGATGGGTGCCAGCCTCGCCGCGACCTTAATTATGATTAAGCGGTTGAAAAAATGAATGAATATAAGATTATTAAGTCTGTTTTTTGAGAATGTATACTATTTTTAAGCCCTATATTATCTTGGGTGGTGTTTTATTTATTTATTTTATTTTATTTTAATTTATTTATTTATTTATTTATTTATTTATTTATTTATTTATTTATGCAAAATTGCTTAAAGAAAGTGCTTAACTGCAGCAAAAACTGTGTGTAAAGTAAAATGACGGCAGCTGTCACCCCGAGGTGTGTGTGACATAGTGAGTGAGGAATTACGTAACAGGGTGCATTATGCTTTTAACCAACTGTGTTCTTTAGCCTTGACATGTGTTTCCACCATGCACAGCTGCATCATGTTCTTGCTCTTACACACGGTCACTGCAGTTAATCATAGGTTTTCTACACAATGCTTGTGATTCCACTACATGAGGCGCTTTTTTTGTGCCTGTTTTGTTTTGTGCCTGTATATAGCCCTGTTGATTGGTTGTGATGGGATACTGGGTCAGATTACAGAAGTGTCGAGGCGTTTTGACATGACTGTGTCGTGTTGTCGATTACTTTTTAAATGTCATTCATCAGCTCGATCAGTCCACTAGTGGACAGAACAAGACAGTTAGGCCAAAAAAAAAAAAAAACTTTGTTTCCGGTCACCCAACGGACTCACTTTTTTCCGCTGACTCTAAAGTTTTTTCATGTGTTTTTGTAACCCAGTGGTTATTTAATAACAGACTGTTATTCAGTGTCAATAGGTACACTGTCTCTTTAAGAATCTCAAGCGGGAAAGTTCGTGGGTTGCACTTGAGCGGTGCTGAGAGAGAAGGGGGTACGCGCGCTGCGGGCGGACCACGGAATGGGGGGTGGGTGAAAAACAAAAAAATTTTACCTACCTACCCAAAATTATTCTGCAATGTTACCAGAAACAAAGGGGTTTTTTTTCGGCCTTATTACGTAGTTTTGATTTCTTTGCACCTTGCACTTTGCACATTTTTAAATGACCCGGAATAAAAAGTTCATTTGCTTTAACAAGTAAAAATAAGTAACTCACAAACACTGTTCATTCTGCACTCCTTCATTCATTCATTTTCCAAGCTGTTTAATCCTCATCAGGACCATGGGGAGGCTGGTGCCTATCTCACCCAACACCGGGCGCGGTACACTCTGAAGAGCTCGCCGAACCTTTGCAGGGCCAACACTTACACAACCATTGATGCACACACTCACACCTTGGGGTGATTTGGAACAGCCAGTTAGCCTACTGTGTATGTCTTTGGACTATGGGAGGAAACCATAGTACCCAGAGGAAACCCACGCAAGCACGGCGAGAACATGCAATCTTCACACAGAAACACTCGAGCTAGGAATCAAACCCAGGCCTTTTTGCTGTGAGGTGGATGTACTAACCACTACAGTACGTCACCGTGCCGCCCAAGTAACACACAAACAACACCAATAAAAAGGATGAAAACAAAGAGCCTTAAATAGCTTTGCACTTTCAGTTACCCCTATTTAATTGTTTCTCTTTTTTTTTTATAAACAAAGTAGCTATAAATTTTTTTCCCACTTTTAAGCCACTCCATAAGGAACCACACCATTAATCCTTCTAATTATCGCCCAACAGTTATACTGGATATAAACATGCTTCTTTTCTTCTCTTATTCTGAGCATAATGTCCAGGCTCAGTGCTAATGAAAGGGGTCAGCAATCTACTGCTTACCTCAGATTGGAAATATTTTTCTGCTTTGGTGTTCTTGGGCTTGTGCGTGGCATTTGGCACAACGATATTATAATGGACAGGTTTGAAAATACAGTTAGTTTAAAACAGTGGTGTCCAAACTTATCCGCAAAGGTCCAGTGTGGCTGCAAGTTTTCACTTCAACCAAGCGATAGCCACACCTTCAACCTGTGCGAACCACTGATCTCAGAAAGTGTGGACCGTATATTCTTTTGCTTGCATTTGGCAAAATCTGAAGGTAGCCTAGTGCCATCTTGGTGAGACCAGTTTAATGTTAAAAGTGAAACTCAAATAGTGTACAAAATAGATAAATAAAATGGAAATGCTTACATCTAAGGTATACTTTCCATTGTTTTTTCCTAATTTAATCTATGCACAGCTTTTTTATTTATTTTTATTTTTTTATTTAATTACAAATATTACTGAAGTATCGTTAAAGTTACATTAATCCGGTTTCCAATTACAGTAGGTGAAAAGTAAATATGCACAGTAGGCTGATTGGCGGTTCCAAATTGCCCCTAAGTGTGAAAGTCAGAGTGAATGGTTGTATGTGTGTTGGCCTTGTAATGGCCTGGCGAGCTGTTCTGGGTGTACCCCGCCTTCACCATGAGTCGACTGAGGTAGGTGCCAGCATCCCTGCCACCCTAATTATAATTAAGCAGTTTAGAAAATTAGTGAGTGATGAATGATGAGTATTACAGGTGGCATAGTGGTCCACTTCACAGCAAGATGGTCCTGTAAATGTGCTGAATTTTTACAACCACAAAACAGAAATCTCAGACTAAAAATAACAAACTAAAAAAAAAATTGTCTCCCACTAAACCAGTGCTTCTCAATCATTTTCTGTGACTCCCCCAAGAAGAAGAAAAAAATTTGCGCCGTGACTATAAATAGTCATAATTGTCTATAAATTCATTATTAGTACATCTCTGCATACCAGTGTATCATTATTAACATTCCTTCGATCGATCGATATTGCCATTGTCCAGTGCGGACCGTTGGTGTCTTCCGAAAAGAAATATAGTTCAACTTACAACAAAGAAAAACTTTATTAACAGTCTTTTTTTAATCTGTAACAGAAAATATTTAAAGTGCACAAATTTGCCTGAAATTAAAAAAATACATCCTTATTTAAACTGAACATTTTCTGATCATTTATTGCACCATTTGATACTGAAAAAACTTCTCTCCATCTACCCTTGAGTCCTCTTAGAAATTTTTCCATGTTGTTTCTTGAGGAGTAGCATACCATAGCGCGACAATGAGAGCGCCACTGCCAGCTACTGTAGTGGATGTGCAATTACACATAAATCTAGTATAGTATGGCAATAAAAGCCACGCCCCCCTGGGCATCACACCGCCCCACAATTTGAGAAGCACTGCACTAAACAAAGGACATTTCTTCGAAGAAAAATTCGTTTTCTCAATAACTGATTCATATTTCTCTTTTTTTATTAAACGTTTTACCCTGGCCAGCAAATCTCAGGAGCACTTTTGATGCACTGTGGAAAGGACCTCTCGTAATTCTTATTTATTTTAAATATATTCAATTGAAAAATGGCAAATGAATAAGTAAATGTATTTCATAGGGACTAACTTTAGAATATGTCGTTCGTAAAGAGGAGGCCACTGAGTTGCATGCTGCATCAGCGTGTTTCTGCCCTGCGCTGGCCTGGCAAGCTGTCCAGGGTGCACTTTGTCCTCAAGCAGAGTCGGCTGAGATGGGCACCAGCCTCCCTGGACCCTTAATCAGGATTAAGCGGTTCAGATGCATAATGAACTGTAGAATATGCTCTATGGGGAAATGTATCTACGATTAATAATATTTTATACATTGATGCCCATGTGTTAAATTTAGTGCAGCGGTGTTACGGATGATGTTTTCTTGATTTAATAGGATTTTTATTTGGGATTGAAGAGAGTTTTTAATGTATAAATCTTTGTTTGATCTGAGAACAGTTGAGCTTGCACTTGGTCAGCCTAGCAGTTTTTCATGAGGAAAACAGGAATGCGCCAAATGCACAGACTTGACATTATGTGTGGTCAGTTATAAACTTTATATACTTCCTGGTCTTAATCAATGCCATAGGCTGGGGCTTGGTGAGAGGCTTTGGGCTTTCCCAGTAGGGTTAGGGTTAAGTAGGAGTCAGTTAACTTCAGGCTGACAGAAAAATGGTTTGGTGCTACTTGGTGCGTATGAACTTGAAAGGTAGTATTCTTCAAAGTTGATCAGCAGCAGCTGAGCAGAGGACAGTGAGATACAAGGCTTATTCTCATGAGATGGAGAAACAGTTCTCAGGTTCACTGAAATGTCAGTACGAGGGGAAATGGTTTCCACTGAGTTTGCTATGTTGAGGAGGTGAGCATGTGAATATGCATGCTCTTATTAATGTGTGTTCTCTATGACCGCTGAAAGAAATCATTTTTTCAATACAAATGTTGACCATGGTCTATTTGGATATCATATAAGAAATAGTAACTCTTTTTAGGCTTTATGGACTTAATGCCATATTGAGTACTGCATAATCTGTAGGGTGGGAATTGTATATTTTTTCTTCTGCAAAAATAAATCCAATAGCCATTTGTACAGCTTTTTTACCATTGGTACTAAATAGTGAACATAAACATTATTGCCTTATTTATCTCTCATATTTATATTTAATTTGATGTTTCCAAATTATATATATTTTTTTAATGAATGTTGACAGAGTGACAACATTTCAACACCAGCATCATTTGGGTAAATGCGAGATTAAAGTACTGTAATAGTAAGCTGGGTATATACAAGTCGAGGCATCTGAAGTTTGCTGGCTGTGGTTTCAGAAACGCATGCCTGTCACTTCACTTGGCTTGGATTTCTTTCCATCATCCTGATTCCCCCTGAAAGGTTAGAAGTAGTATATGGGGAGTGAAAAGAATGGAAAAGAACTGAGAACCTACTCTTTCCCAGGAAGTGACTGTCTCATATACTTCACATTGAAACTCAATCAGAGAGAGACTGATACTACCCAAATGCTCGACTGAACCACGCAGGATATCATTCCTACCTGGAGCCATTAAACTGTACAACTCCTCCATATAGCAGTAACATCCACTGTCATACACTTACATTCTAATGTTTATCATGTTGATAATACTGTACATATCACTCACTGACACCATTCATTCTCTATCTGTTTATATAGAGATTAGTAATTTCACACCTACATGTATATATATATATATATATATATATCAGTCATTTTCTTAAATTTTCATCACCGTGATTTTACCTTTATTTCACTCTTACTTGTATGGAGCAACTGTGTGTACACAACTTCCTCTGGGATCAATAAACATTTCCAAGTCTTTGTCAGATCAGTTCCAGGCCGATAATTATAGTAATTAGACTCATGATCAATTTGGTAAGAAAATTAATCTATTCACAAATAGCTTTAGTTTGCTCATTTATGCTTCATATTTTGCAGTATTAATGAGAAATTAGTTTAGTAAAAGCTATTGCTTCAAGATCAATTAAAAATCGAATAAATGGAAATTGGACTTTATTTGGGTCATTTCCAACATGTAGAAGCAAATCTGTTAGAAATGAGGAAAGGTTTCCCATTGTGTGATAATTGTCATGGAATTTCAACAAGGCTACAGTCCTGCTACTGCATTTTATTTGTCTTTCCATATTAGTTTAAAATTACATTCATAAGCACAACCAACAGCTTGACTTGGAATGAACCTGGTTATAAACTTGCTTGCCAGTATTCTCTTTTTATTGCCCTGATCCTTCATAGCACACCATCGACTGTAGCACGGCAGAATAACTTCTGTAAGCTTAAACTACTCTTTTTAATTTTACAGACACTGTGCTGCAATTCAGGATTGAGGTGTGGTGAATCAATTAATGGAGCCTACTAAACAGATTATTTTTCCATATTGTAAAACTGTAACATTCAGAAAATAATTATATTTTGAGGAGGCTGGTTCTTTATGAGCAGAACAGAAACACGGGTTTACTTGACGTGAATAGGGAAGCCTGTTCAACCACAGAGGTACCACAGAGACACTTTAGCAATGAGATTTTTCATATGAAAATACAGAGATCACAGAGAAGGTCATGCAAATCATCCAATCAGTGGGTTTTGTACAGGTCTCATTGATTTCTGAAATGCAAGGACAAGAGTTTTGAATGTGATTCTTACTGAAACAGGAAGTCGGTTGTCAGCCTAAGTAGAAGAGTCACATAAGAGATATCAGCAGGTAAACATCACCATTCTTAATCCCCTACTAGGGGCTATAACGAGTACACAATCACACTTGTCATGTACAGAAATAACTAGAGATAGTACATGATTTCATGTATTTTTTACAGTTGGATTATTCCTTTTTCTAAAGTTTCAAAGAACAAAATATGCAAGGTCTGGACACTGTGATGCAGAATGTACTAAATGTGATATGTTTTGATGTCTAATCTAATATTTTGATTATGAGGTCCAGCAGGTACATCCAGTAAGCATATCAGCTCTGTTTTATTAGGGTTGAGTTTCAGATTATTGCTTTTCTTCCAGAAAGAGATGTCAGAAAATCAGTCCTATATCTTCTAGAGACATGCTGTGTGTATGGAGGAAGAGAGGTTATGTATGGTTAGGATAGGACTAATTGAAGAAACAAATAGTCACCGAGAGTCTATCCTTATACTGTATATAGAGTATGATGAAAGCCAGGTAAAGCTATAGCTCCTAATGGCAATGTCTGTAAGAGTGAGTCTTTAATCAATGACAGTGTGAAACACAAGCAAACCTAAAGAAACCAGACTGCTTGGTAGTGACGTACAGTATATACAGTACATAGCAGTCAGTGATGGCATGCAGTAACACTTCAGATAGCAAAGCTTTTAGCAAACCACCTGATTGGTCTGTGGCTAGATAACCCCCGATGCAGCAAGCTGTAATGCACTGTAATGGCATCTTTCTACCATAACCAGTGTTAAGCAGCTCAGCCCAGACATTCTAGCTTTCATGTCACATGCATCAGTGATGCTTGGGCACTCATGGCACTCATACCAGTTCACTAGTTGTCCTTCCTTGAACATCCCTTTGACAGACCTGCCATTTTGGAGAGGAACTGACCCAATCATCTAACCATTATAATGTAGATCTTGTAAAGGTCAGTCAGAGCCTTATGCTTGTTCATTTTTCCTTCTTCCAACACATCAACTTCAAGAACTATCAGCTCACTTCTTGCTTCACACAGCACACTGCATGGGAAGCACCATCATAGATAATCATTATTCACTTCACCTGTCAGTGGTTATAGTGGTATATATAATGAGCTGTAAGAGTACAGCACTTAAATGCTTTTTATACTAATGAAATGTACCTTTCTCGTCTTTCTACTCTTTTATTCATCTTTCCCTCCATAACACACCACTGTTTTTAGTACTGTGTCAAATTTGGTGGTAGAACTGTCAAACATGGTATGTATATTCATGAGCGTCTATGGCATTTGGCAGATGTCCTTATCCAAAGCAACTTATATAATGTTAACCCTAACCCTAACCCTTATCTCTATTAACTAATTTATTTGAGTTCTTGTTAGTAGGACCTGTGCTAGGAATACTATCAGTCAAACAATTCTGATGGCAGGCAATATAGCAAGTTTTTCATCAAGATTCAAACTACACCTTTATTTTATCTATCTATCTATCTATCTATCTATCTATCTATCTATCTATCTATCTATCTATCTATCTATCTATCTATCTATCTTTTTATTTTTTTATCTATTTCTTTTTTCCTTGTTTATCCTTAAATGGTCTTTACTTCAACTGACAATCAATCTTTGTTGTTTTCAGGACCATGAGTACCACAATAGCAGGAGAAGGACGTCTAAGAGACAGAGCAGGGACCTCCCTTTTGTGAAGCTTCTGAACATTTCCGTAACCCTGTCCCCATTTGTAAACGTGGACTCACGGCAGTTTCAGACCTCCATACAAGGCAGAAGGCAGAATTACTGGCTCAGCCAACCCATCGGCCCAAGGGCTCAACGGGTACATATTTACTTGCTCTGCATACCTCTAATATATTGACAAACCCATTCATCTATCTGGATGCTATTTATCCACTGTCTGTTTCTCACACTGTCTTTGTTCTACAATAGGTTCCATTATTAACACAGTGGAAAGGAAAATACTGTGTCAAGTTGAATATCACAAATCCACAAGCCACTAACTGGTTCTTGGAGAGAGTGAGCAGCCTGCACAGTCACTTGGGCATGGAATATGTGATGCTAGAGGGTGGGGAGGGAAACCCATTTGAAGAGAAGACTATGCAAAATTCTTCTGTCCTCACAGGAGAAGAATACATCAGACTCCTTGCAAACCTTGCTGAGAATATAGGAGGCAATACTATTGTTAGTGCAGGGACAAGGTAACTCTTTAATTACAGTGCTTCTTTGCATGAGCATTGCTCTATTTCGCTTATTAATGCACATCTATGTATAATGCACATGTCTTTCTAAATAAACAGTTGATATTGTGGATGGTATTATGCATGAACAAAAGTTTATGGACCCTTGACCATCAGACCCATATGTAACTTCTTCCCAAAGTTGGTACCACAGAGTTGAAGGCACTCAATTGTCTAGAATGTCTTTGTCTGCTGTTAAATTACAATTAACCTTCACCAGGACTAAGAGGCTCAAACCTGTTCTAGCATGAAGATATGCCTTGCCAAGCTTGGAAAGGGAGAATGTTGTATGTACAGAGCACTGAGTGCAACCCATTGATGAACTAGAATCTCAACTGTCCCTGGTGTATACCACCTGACATCAGTGCCTGACCTCAATAATACTCTTGTGGATGAATGATCACAAATCCCCACAGCCACACTCCAAAATTTAGTGGGCAGCCTTCCCACTAGACAGAAGAGAGAAATTTATTATTAAAGCAAAGGGAAATGGAACCTGGAGTGTTATGCTTTTCCAAAAAAATGCCTTAAAAGTATCCACACGCAGGACCAGCTTAGGCGGCGTAGGTGGTAAACAAAATAAAGTCTTTATTAAATACTTCCGGGTGCACCGGAAAAAACACTGGACGAAACAAAGTTACAAAACAATAATCCATGGCATGGAAACAAGAACAAGAACATGGCATCGCATGAAACAAAAACACTTGGCAGTGACTGGAACAGGATCAGAACCGGCTAGCGGCAAGGTACTGAAACACATGATCAAGCAACAGGAACCAGCAAAACGGAACTTTAAATAGCCAGCTAGATTGCCACCAGGTGGAGGAACGAAATTAGCGGGACGCGTCCGTAAGCCTAGAGAACATGAAGAATACCGCCACAACCCGCAGCAGTGCCCCCAGTGGCGATGCCATGCGGTGTCGTGACATGGAGTCCAATTATTAAGAAACATATGAGTGTTAAGACCCTCTGACACTTGCACGACTCGAGTCTTGAGAACTAGTTTTGAACCAGCTTGAACTAGTCCTGATCCCGTCTTAACGTCATGCCATGTAGTGACGAGAATTTTGAAATGTTCAAAATTCTGGTCACGACAAAATGTCGTGTCTGGGTCTCGAACTAGTCTTGACCGCGATTACGGGAGCATCCTGGTTCATGCCAAGACTTGCCAAGACTCGAGTCATGGCAAGTCTTGACACAAAATCGTGCAAGTGTCAGAGGACCTTTAAGGTCAAGTGTCTATAACCATTTATCCAAATAGTGTACTGTAGTTGATATGTAGATATTTTATAATCATAACTGCTCATTTTAAGGAGTTGTAACTAATGTCATCTTTTATTTCCTGTTTTTTTGTGGTAAGTTCCAGTCATAAGCCTTTGTTCATCCGTATGAGTGCACTGCAGTCTGACTGGAGCTATGCTGGACTCAGGGGAATCATTCCATCCCTGCTGCATTACAGCCTATTGGGCTATAATTTCTTCATTCCCGATGCAGTAGGTAATAAACCTCTGTGCATCTTTAAATAACACTTCCAGCCCTTTAACCCTCTATAATTTTTATCTTTTGATCCTTCTACTGAGTAAACCCGGAGTCTGTATAGAAAAATGTTAGCTTATTTGATGGGTAACCTTGATAGATATAAAGCGTCTGAAACATATTTTTCATTGCTTTGGGCTACAGGAGGCTCTTTATCCAGTGAGCTGGTCACAGACGATGAACTCTTCATTCGCTGGCTGGAGATTGTGGCCTTTCTTCCTGTGCTCAGTTTTCAGACACCCCCATGGGCGTCTGGAGTAGACAAGGTGACTGTCTTCACTTAACTTAAATTACGTATAAATTGCTTTACCAAAATCAAATTGTGTCTCGCATAATGGACGGAGTACAGCAGGTGGCAGGGTTCAATGACACTATGGTTACGGCATTAAGGTGCATTGTACAGTATATTAGGCAGAATGATGCAGAAAGGGCATTTACACAGAGTTGCATCCCAAATGAAAACTGTTGTGTTTTCCTAAAGTCAATATTGAGTGGGTTTTTTTCCCCTTCCATAACCTACCCTTTAAAACAGCTAATCGCCCAGACATGAAATCCGAATGGATAGTAATGTAAGTTGGTACTTACATGCCTACACCATGGTGTTCATATTAGGGTTAGTTTAACAGAGTGCTTCTTCCTCCTTACATTGACCTGGAATATAATACTCACTCTCTCAGTGTGTGGGACTGTGAGAACTCTATCTCAAGCAAGGTTAGAAAAATATCTGCACCTCTCTTTTCAGCGTTTTTACTCACAGGTATCAGTATGTTTGAGCCGACGGAGAACAGTTCAAGTTTCGGACAAGTGTAACGGGTCCTGCAGGCAACTATTTTTCTTACATTTGGCGGAATAATTGCTTGGCCTTTTCCCAACATTACCTGTGGTTGAGGGTCCATCTGGTTTGAATTACATTTCTTTTCAAATGTGTCGACCTCTCTTTTGACCATAATGACAGTCACAGCACTCAGGAATTACAATGAATAGAAAAATGGAGAGATTATACAGAGACAACTAGAAGTTTCCATTTTAATTTTTTCATGAGAAACTTATGTTTTTTTCTACAGTTATTTTTTTTTGTTGGACAATAAAACATAGGTGGACAATACTTTTATGGTTTGTGTTGTTTTGCTCCATATTAAAGTGTGTGCAGTTCATACTGTAGTTGTTAAAGTTGTATAGAACAACATGTAGCTTAATTTAAATCTTTTGGAAATTTTCTCTACCTTGTGTGATAAGTCATTAACTGTGTGTGTGTGTGTGTGTGTGTGTGTGTGTGTGTGTGATTGAGATGTAGATAAGATTCATATTAATAATCCCAGTT
>JAQNCB010000007.1:19545187-19555284 GCA_030068295.1 Euristhmus nudiceps | reverse complement strand
CTTTTCCTCAGTGCCACTGTCTCTAAACCGTACAACATCGCTGCTCTCACCACCGTCTTGTACACCTTTCCTTTCATATTACTTACCACAAATTGTATATCTTTAAAGTAGATTTTAAATAGATTTAGGTTTTGTATACCCTCAACGCCACGAAGATTCGTCATTTTTGGTGTATAAAATATATTCCAAATAGTGTAGAGCTGAACTTACACGTCCTTGCTCATAGCACTTGGTCAGCATAACTATGGTACGAGAGTTCTGTTCCCAGATCATTCTCCAGAACTCATTCACAGTTGCTGGTAATGGGCCCTGAGCTGCTATGTACTCCTTCTTAGAGTTGTAACCCTGAAAAGACATATTTCATATCTAGGTTGTATGTGGAATTCTGTGTCAAATATTCAAGACAAATATGTAGCCTTCAATAACTTCAAGCAACAGATGTGTCACAAAATACAATACAATTACGATAAACAATGTACAGTGTGGTGATCCATTATTTTTTGGTAAAAATAATTAACATACTAAGGGAAATAACACAATATAAATTAAATAAATATTAATTTTGCTTCATGTTCAGTGCTCATTGTTAATTCCCTTTACAATCACTGAAAAGCATACTTTTATCATATGGCATAGCTAAATTTATCCAAAATTCCCCAAATACAAAGAAATGACTGTCAACTCACTGAAATATAGTTCGCATTGATGTAGTCATCAAATGGGGTGCCATGTACTGACAATTTAACTCTTGAAGAGTCATCTAAAAATAATAGAGGTACATTCATATCTCTTGTAACATACAGTCAAATATTTATAAAGCACTCTTAAAAATCAAATCAACCTCAAACAGGTAAAGGTCTGTACGTTGTTCCTAGTGTATGTATAACATCTACTTCACCTAATAGTGCTGACATTCCAAACAACAACAACAAAAAAATAACTGACAGAGTATTAAGGATCTATGCTTACAAGGCAGAACATTATTGTAGCGATTCTTCCCCTTGTTCTCCATAGCAAGGGCACTATTCTTGGTTTGAGCAGTTCCAACAATTTTAAGATCCTACAAAAGAAAATAATGTATATTTTCCCCTCACAAACGTCAACAGTTCTTTAATTCTAGCGTTTATTCTTTCTGAAATAATCCCATGTTAGGCATGATAAAAACATTTCATGCACAGATATTGATATTGTTTTTCCCACCTCATACTGTTCAGCAAAGCCACAATTGGAATCCAACTGCTGCTTTTTTAAATATGACTCAAAATCCTCCACCCTCACAGGAATGCTACTGCAAATTAGAAAACAATAGAAACACTTACACAGACAGCACTGGTGGACTTGATTGGATTTATAAGATCTGTTAAATGAGTATGACTTACACTTTAGTTCTGTGTAAAGAAAGAGAAAAACAATATTACATGGATTAATTATATAATTCCTTTATCTAATATTATGCAAATATGAAAACACAGATACAAAATGTCACCTTAAGTTGTTGACAGGAATATCTGTATACTCCTTTGTTATTCGTCTAGGTAAAAAAAAAAAACCAAAACATAGGACAGTCAACCTAATGAAAAGAAGCAGTGCATGACTGATGATGTTGTCAGGTTGTTAGAGAGGTCCAACATACTAGCTGTGTTTTGGATTTAAAAAATTTTGTGTTCTAAGATAGCCATTCTTCAATTACAATACATTTTTATAAATTTCTCTGTACAATATTAAATTTCTACACCAAATATACAAGGATAAACATGGTACTCAAAAAAGGAAGATTCACTGGGTTTCAATACCTTCATCAATACCTTTTTTTGTAAATTTGCTCTTAAGAAGTGATCTTAGAATTGAAAGTTCATGCAATTTGCTCTAATTAGCATAGGTGAATGTTCCCTAAATCTCCATAAAAAGACAGGGGTGTGTGCACACACAAATATTCATAAAGGATAGAAACAATGGCAAAGCTGCAAATTCACAGAAGTGATGGAATCTAACAGGGGAAAGAATTTTACTTCCTCTGAAATAGAAGCACTGTTGCAGGATGTATACTCCAGATGAGTTTAAGTAGCATGAATAGTGGAGAAAAACGTGGTTTGACCCGAAAGAGGCAAGAAAACAATTGCCAAACACAGGTGTATGCTAGTCTCTGAGGTCCCTCTGAACCGTTCCTTAATTCCAAAAATGCCCACAGCAGTCAGCACGTTGCAGTCAAAAATGGTTTAGATGTGAGACTTAAGAACACACTTTGTTCATAAGAACGGTGAATCAGGCCCGATTTCCCTAATCATTTTCACATTTATTCCTCTCAAACAAAGAGACGATGCTACTGCACACCTAAATGTTCATAATTTTTGCCCCAATTTATCATAATAATAAAACTAAGATGCCTTTAAAACCCTGATATTCACCTTTTTTCCGGAACACTGACAAAATCTGTACATGGATAAGAATTTACCTGATGTCTTTATGCTTTCTCACCTTTTCTGAATGACAAGGACAATGATAGCGATGATCAATATAATGATGATAGGCACCAGCACCCCCAAGACAATTGCAACAGCGTTTGCTGTAAAGAGTTAAAATTGAAGGTGAGAGACATTAAAATTCAGGGAATTCATATGGAACCTAAATGTAACTGCTGTCTAACATGGTTAATACTAATCTTGTGCTCAACTCTCACATATCATGCCCACACAGTGTTCAACAAAGCCAAGCTCTCACTTGAACCGTCTCTGTGAGTAACAGTCTAGTGCCCGTTAAATTTTGATCATCTCAGTGAGCATTTTCTTGTTATAAACAGTGCTGAATATCTTTTGTCATATGTCTAATACTGCAAAACACTAAAAGAGCATCAACAATCATTTTAAAATCGGAAGAGTGTTATAAAAACACTCAAAAAGGCAAAATCATGAGAATGTGTATAACTAGTAATGTCTAGACAACATAATAAACACAATAACATAGAAAGCCATGCCGATGACATCCAATCGCTTCACATGACATGGTATAGCAAAAACAACAACAAAAAAAATCAGCAGTCTTTCAAATATTTCCCAAATTGCATCACAAAGTTTCTTTGACTGAACAACACTGATAACTAAGCTAAACTTCATGGTAAAAAAAATTATTAATGTTGTACTACGAGCACAGAATAATTCCTACACAATATGCAGTTAAAAGGAAAATAAAAGAGAATAAACTTTAAAGAGGATTTTGTTTTCTATTTTGGTACCCTGTTGTTGGTTCCTTGCAGGATTGATATAGCAGGCTGGAATCCATACTATACTACATGGCATTGGTGCACTATGATCGGTTTGCTATCTCAAGATAATTAGCAAATAGTAGATCCACACAGGAATGGCATGATCTGATTAGTATACTATCTTGGGAATAAATATAATTATCCTGAGTGAATGTTGCTTGAATCAAATTAACAGACACTCCCAGTTTGTCACATGCATTTGAGCTCGCAGTGACACAATCACCACACTTTAAAATGGAAAATTAAACCATAACCATTGTTTTAGTTTATTTTTCTTGTATCTCCGTGCAGTATACTATGTGTGGCATTGTTTGTGATGCCTCAGTTTTGCCAACACACAAACTAAGAGAAGGTAACTGACTTCAAATGCACCTGCTGCATTGTAGGTCTGAAAATAAACCGCTTGATGCAGAGTGGCGCCCCTCAAGGTCAAATTCCTCAAATCTCCCAATGAAAGCCTACATTATCAGGCTAGGCATCGGAAGACACCAATGGTCCGCACTGGACTATGGCTTTTATAGATAGATAGATAGATAGATAGATACTAAAATGTTAAATTAATGTTTTTTTCTTATCTGTCGATGTATTATGTGCTAATTATGAATGAGTATTGTTAAAATAGCAACAATTATATAAACAAAATGAAAGGAAAGCCTTCCAAATTCCCATTACACTGAAAATCTGCATTTTCACCATCGGGTGGTTTTTACTTACATTTGCAAAGTTGCAACCTGCTAAAATGTGTTTGTCATTTCTCTCTTACAAACTCTAACAAATCACAGACAAATTAGTGAACCTCTGAATAAAATAAGGCTAAGCATATTTCCATATAATATACAGTGATCCCTCGCTATATCTCGCTTCTAGTTCTGCGGATTCAGTGCATCGTGGATTTTTAAAAAATATTCATAAAAAATCTAATAAAATAATGAAAAAAAAATATATCGAAAAAGTTCATCAAAATGCCACGAGGAGTCGCTACTGACTCGGATTCGGATTCCAGCCTCTTCTAATGCTGGGAAATTCGTCTCGACCAATCAGCTTGCGAGATTTCAGAGGCAGTGTTCTAAACAGTGTCGGTAGTGATCTTGAGGTCTTTCACTTAAATCTTTCACTATTAAATAAGGAAAACATTTAGGGAAAGGGAACAAGCTCACTACTGACTTCTTTTTGGGACTCGATTTGGGAGAGCTCTAAAATAACAGCATTTGAGACAGAAAAGGCTGAAGTCAGCACATCTCTTACACTTTATTTATGTCTATGTACAATTACACGTATGTATTTTATATTATTTATATTTTATTTATGTCTTATACGTTGTTTTATAATGTTTAATTGTTATTATAAGCATTTGTAGCGCATGTACGTATACGTCAGTCAGGGGGTCGATCCTACTTCGCGGAAATTCGGTCTTCGTGGGGGGGTCTCGACCTCCCATTAACCGCGAAAAGTGAGGGATCCCTGTACATTACATTTACATACATTGTTTACATGAACACATGGCACCATGTAGTGTACTGCACTTCAACGGCAATTGTTTAATTCAAAGGTTTCCAACCACCGGGCCGTAGACTAGTACCGGTCCGTGGGTCATTTGGTACCAGGCCGCACAACAGGTGAATTAAAAAAAAATATTAATTATCGGTGTCTGAAAGATCTTTTATTTTGAAAATAAAATGGGGGGTGGCGGGGGTGGCATATGCATGCTTTTGCCCCTTCCTGGTCAGTGGTGGTCGTATGACACCTGATGGGTGGGAATTGGATATGACTAAATTATGGAGAAAATGAATCCAAAAAAAACCAAAACTCACTTTTCTCGGTCACCTGATGTGGTACATCAAAAAATCAGCCAATAGACTATCAAAAATGAGTAAAAAATAAACGTCTTTGGAGAGATTCCCACTAATTCAGTGGGATGGTTGGTTGTATTTTTTTTTCTAGCTGTTATTTTTTTTAGTTGTTTCTGTACCAGTCCATGAAAGTATTGTTTTACATGAAACCGGTCCGTGGCATAAAAAAAGGTTGGGGAACGCTGTTTTAATTGACTTCACTCCCGCTCCATTTTTCGCAGTACAACGGTGCCCCCCTGTGCAAGGATTCATTAGTCTTTTTCCCCTACAAAAAAGGTTGCAATAATAACACTGCATTGTGATGGGACATATACTATATTACCTAATTCGGTTTTACCAGTTCAGTGTGCAGTGCTCATCTGACAAGTCTCTGTCATGATTAAATATGGAAGTAAACTATAAAAATCCATTTCATTATGTTTCCACACGGTGTTACCAAAATTCGGTAAAGGGCTAAAAGACATGCTATTACACGGCTCCGAGTGTAAGGAATAGTGAATATTCAGACGAAAAGCTAAGGTATGAAGACCTGAACCACTAAAGACTTGGAGGAAATGGACAGGAAAGGACCAAACCCATAAATTATGTAAAAGGTACACTCCTGTGGGAAAATCCCAATGCAAAAGAAAACCACATAACTGAGACTTCAGGAGTAAACCTACTACCAGCCCCTAAGACTAGGAGATTAAGACTAGGGCTAGGAGAGAATTCCTACGTAAATAATAACACACAGGCAGAGCTTGGCAGGACAAAAGACTAATTCCGCGAGCGAAAACAAAGAATACAGCGCAAGATAAGACAGTGCTTAAAATGCTAGGCTAATGCTAACCACACACTGGTGGACAAAGCCTCTGCCTAAACTGAAGCAGTGCAAGATGACACGAATGCAAAGAACTGCTGGAGCCCTGGGTAATACATAGACTTCACACACCTGATGCCAAATTACTAATCAGCCACACAAGCAATCAGCAAATAGGAAAAGATAGCAGATTGGCAAAAGGAACGTAGTTAGCTCCTCAATGTTAGCAAAAAAGAAACAACCAGAACAAAAGATGTGAGAAACTCAACAAATAAGATAAAACCAGCCCTGTCAATAAAAAAAAATACACAGAAGCTGAAAGCAGCTCTGATTATGGCAGAAATTATTCAAAGGGAAAATCTGTAACATGACACCTAGGCTTTGCACATGCTTGCACTGGGAGCTCCCTTTGTCTTCCCTGATTAAAAAAATCTAATTTGAAAGTGCCTTTTATTCTGAAGTCCAAGTGTGGTATATACTAAAATAATTATGCACCTCAGACTCAGTGCTCATTCATTCATTTTCGGAACCACTTAATCCTAATTAGGGTCACGAGGAGGCTGGTGCCCATTTCAGCCAACTCCAACTCTGGGTGAGTTATGAGCATGATTGGGGTATAAAAAGGAGGCAGCTCACCTCCAAGAAAGGAAACTTGAATAAATCATGTTTCCAAGTGCATCAGGATCCCCTATCTATGACCCCTAGGATGGTGCATTAATCTCTATAAGCTATAAGGTTATGCTGTACTGCGCTCTTCAGCCTTCCTGCATCCTATCACGATTAATGTCAAATCGTAATACATTATAATAATCACCCAGATATCCAAGTGATCAAATATATTTGTATAATTTAACCCGTGTGTGAGACGGAGGCACGTTCCATGTAGGAAATATGATAAATATAACACACAAACCAGTTTATTAACTAACTCCGAATAGCCGTATTTCATTGTAGACACTACTACTCTCATCCAGCAGTAAAAAGGGATAATTAACGAATTTGGAGCAGTTTAGTATTTCATCTTAAACACCAGCTGTAAGTTCACCTCAGCAGTTTAACCTATCAATATGAAATTGTGGAACCTGTGCTTCTGAGAGGGCAAAAAAAGGAAGACCTACAATTATACGTCCAGCTGCTGAATGGGTTAGCGAAGTAAAAAAAAATGTACAAAGCAAATAATATTGAAAAAGCTTTGAAGAGCTTTTTTTCCTTTGGAAGTCCAGTAGTAAATCCAAATAAATGCCTCCTGTCATGAATTCTGCACCTACCACACTTCACAAATTCAGCAAAAAATAACTAAAGCAATTTTTTTCAAAGCTCTCGTTGCCACAGCTTCATAAATAGTGTCGCAAAGAAACAGATTAAAAAATATGACTCAATGCACTATTGCTTTGATATTACTTATGCAATGTTCAAAATTGCAAAATTATTATGCAATGTTCAAAAATGCCTTTTCAGGCACCCCTCTTTTTTTCTGCCATCAAAAATCATATCAATTGATTTACATTGAGGGTCCAATGGTTTTGCCTTTGTTGTGGAATAATGTGACACAGAGAAGATTGATTGCTCGATGTTGACGAGTCCGTCTGTGATTTTCAGGTAGGTGAACAAAACCAAAGCTATGCTACAAAAACAAAACAAAAAAATATTGTGAGTATCTATCACTTCAATCTTTTAATAAACTCAATAAACCTTTTTTTATACTATAATTTGTTCACAGCTTTACCTGTACTTCACATTACTCAGAGGTCCGTTTTCATAAGTTACATTATTGATTCCAGTGGCGCCATTCCCAATTTCAACCGTAATCATGCTGCTTCTCTGCAAGTTTTCATTTAATGTTAAAACACTGAGATAAGTCTCGGTCTTCCCATGTTTCCAGTCACTATAGTTCATTCTTAGAAACTCAGTGGAGATGTTACCTGTAATATACATGTTCAAATCATTCCTGTTAGAACAAATATCTATGGAATATTTAATGTTTCCATATGAAATTTAGGAAAACATGCAAAAAGGTCTTACTTCCATGGTCAGTTGACAGAAGAATACCGTAGGCTTTAATTGGTCCATTTGTACTATTCAAAAGACTGGCACTGAACGTTAGATTTACTACATGCTCATTTATTGCAGTGACATTTATTTCTACCTCTTCTGATTTACTGGGAACTGGAGGCTCTTAAATAATAAGACAAGAGTGCATTTTATTGTCTACTATTTTTTTTTGTTAATACAAGTTTGATAATGTAGGAAATTTGGATGAAATCACATGCCTGTAATGCCAGTTTTGCAGTTAATTTCTTGTGTCGCACTCTCACCACATCCATTTGTTAAAATAATCACAGTGTAGGGTCTGAAGTATTTGAGGTCTGAAAAATTGTGGTAACAGGAAGGATTGCAGGTGGGAATGAATTCACTGCTACTTTGTTTGAGGCTGATGTTGAATCCTTGGTTGTTTCCTGGAGGATTCGTCCATGTTAACTTCAGTAAAGCTGGTGAAATGCGATTTGGTCCTTCACAGGTTATGTCAGAGGCAGGACTTGCACCTTTGAGGAATCAGACATTTACTAAATTAGTTGACTTTAACAAGAACTCAAATAATTCAGTTATATGTTTGTAAATCATGTACTTGTAATCCTGGTACACCCTGAATGGGTCGCCAGACCGTCAGAGGGTACAATACACTCACAACAAGTCACACTCACAACTAGGGGTGATTTGGAACAGCCAGTTAGCCTACTATGCATGTTTTTGGACTGTGGGGGAAAACCGGGGAACCCAGAGGAAACCCACGCAAGCACGGGGCAAACATGCCTTCTTGCTGTGAAGCTGGACGTGCTACCCACTGTGACACCATGCCATCCATTAAGTATTTCAGTGTAGCTTATTTCAATTCAGTTTTATAACTGGCATTGTTTCAAGGCAGATTTAGATAGTAAAAACAAAACAACTTTCAGATGTTAGACCCACTACGGTTCAACCATGTCTGTGCATACAGAAACATCAGTTGAGAGCAAACTGGGAAAGAAAATGGTTTATAATTAAAAGAGCAAAGATGTTGTGCTGCACTGACAAGAATTTGTAATTAAATTTAATTAAATTTGTAATTTAATATTTTGTCTGCCTCAGTAAAAAAAAAAAAAAAAAAAAAAATGGGACGTTCATTAAAATCCCCAGTTTCCTATTATTCTATGTTATCAACATCTTTGAAATATCAGTGTCTAAATCCCCTCACATTTCATTCTCACAATTAATCATATTAAACTTACCTGTACAAGTGGAAAGACCAACCAGTGATCCTTCTGTTTTATTATCAGCAGCAACAGCTGAGACACTGAATGTGTAATTTGTTCCAGGGGTTAGATCAGTGATGTTACTGAAAGTTGCAGGAGTTTTAGTCACATTGCCACTTGCCCAGTGCACTCTAAAGAAGGAGCGACTTCCGAAAGGTTCAGCCCAGTTCAGAAATACAGATGTTGATGTGACAATAGGGAATGTGAGATTTCTAATTATATCTGGCTCTGTTGGAAGAAATGTGTTAGAGAAAGAGTTAAATTTGCAATAAAAAAGAAAAAACAAAACTCAAAATGGTTTTTGTAAAAAACACAAAAACCAAAAAAGCCAAAACACAATGATAAATACTCTGACTAACAGCAGCAAATGGCTTTTACACCTCAACAAATTCATAATTATACACTGATATATGCACTGTGATTCACAGTCCATCCAGTATTATCTGACCTATTAACTTGCCTGATTTTCAGAGATATTTAAATTATGAATATTTAATTACACTACTTGCTGCTTGCATCAAAGGTAAGAAAAGACAACAGTCATTTTTGATTTTGATTGAGAATTTTTCAATATCATGGTTTGGTTTGGTTACACGATTAGATGTTAAATATTCTTCAAGTGCCTCTTAATTTTGATAAGTGTAATTTATACCTATTTACGGATTATTTGATTTGATAGGAATAACTAATATGCAGGTATTACCCATGACTCCACAATGTTAAAGCCTGTGATGTCCCACCACTTAAACCCACATAAATACTCTGAATGCTTCACTCATTTTAACATTGTAATCTTTATAAAGATTATAAAGGTTTTCCTTTGGTTCTATTATCTGCAGCAACAGCAGATATCAGTAAGGTGTAACTGACTCCAGGATTGAGATCAGTAATGTTATAGA
>JAQNCB010000007.1:19532815-19545087 GCA_030068295.1 Euristhmus nudiceps | reverse complement strand
CAGAGAGCCTCTTAAAGCAAAAAAGTAAAAAAAAAAGTTTATTAATTATGGGAGTCTGAAAGATCTTTTATTTTGAAAAAACGCTCGCCTCAGTCACCTGATGCAGTACATCAAAAAATAAACCCACAGGCTAACAAAAATGAGTAAAAAACAAAACGAAACAAAAGACAAAAACAAAAACTTGGCACTAATTCAGTGGGATACGGAGTTGTATTTTTACACATTTTGTTTTTAGTAGTTACTATACCGGTCTGTGAAAGTATTGTTTTACATGAAACCGGTCCGTGGAGCAAAAAAGATTGGGGACTGCTGTTCCAAAGTTGTCAAGTCAGACAACTTCATTTAATAGTCCCCTCACTAAAAAAAAAAGACTGAATCCGAACTGAAACATTTATTCGATATTCCAAATCAGCAGCAAATTATTTACAATGTGGGGACGTTTGTGACCCGCTCCAGCACAATGCAGATTAAGTAGGAAATTTGTCATACTGAGACATTGATATATTTGGAAAGAGAATTTAGTATGCTTCAAAATGAGATATAATACATAATTATATCATCAACACTGACTGAGTGACATCACTTTGTATGTCACTAATCAGGAATTTTTACTTTTGAAAAAATAGCAATTACAGTTACAGAATCAGTTTCTGAATATTTGCATTTGAAACTCTCTCGCATCAATAAACTAAATGAATATGTATATATACATATAAATGAATAAATGAACTAAAGCATTACAACCTGACAGTCAGTCCGTGACTTAAAGAGTAAAACAACTCTCAATATCACGATAAATATAAATATATAGATAAATATAACTTAACTGTGCTTAAATAAACTACATGTTTGCAGTATTGTGTCTGAAATTTCAGTTACATTATATTTATTTGGTATAAAGATAACTATGAAAGAATTTTAGAGTAATATATAAAAATCTTATGTAAACCATATGTACCTTATGTATACCTTAACCTTATGTAAACCACAAGTGAGAAAACTACTAATTACTAACTAACTACTAATTACACATGTGAAAAAACTACTAATTTCCAGTTTTTACCAGTCCTCAGAGTGAGCGGTTTATCTGTGATGTTGGTAACTTTCATAGGAGTCCAGCCATCCCCCCCACAGAGGCGTGATCACCCTGCCGACCATGATGCCTCTAGGGACACACCTGGACGTGGTCGACTCCACCATGACTGTGCTCCCGGGTGACATCGGCACGTTACTGGGCAGCCTGCCCCATAACAGAGACTCTTGTCTGGGAAGGAGAGTCATGGCTTGGGTCAGCTTCACAGTACCCACTTTTCCAGGGACATCTGCACCCCTCCACCTCGTGAGGCTGGCCATCATCTCCAAAAACTGCTCACATTCAGAAGACTCCTGTGTATTGCGTGAGATGAGTGTCCAGTAGTTATTGTCATTCTTCAGCTGATGTAGCACATATTTCAACATGTTAGTGCCCACAATGTTGTCATCTTTCTGGCCAGGCACCACCAAGACTGGGACAATGCACTTCACCCCGTCCAAACTCAGTTCCATGTCATACATGCCTTTGGGGTTCACCTGCACTCCTCCACAGCCAACAAAGATGCTGCGCTCTGTTGGTTCTTGCCGCTGAGTTAGGATATTCTCTGACATGAGTCTCCGCTCTGCTTCTTCGCTGATCGTGCAGGCCATTGACCCTGTATCCAGCAACCCTTGCAGCTGGACAGAACCATTGATCATCACTGGGGCATGGAACAATTCGCCGAACGGCTCAACAGTGTGGATATTCTGTACAATTACTTTACAATTATCTGACATTACTTGGCAAACATTCATATACATCTCTTTTAATTCTTCATTTCCTCCGAGGGTTGATGTTTCAATGTCCACACATTCCCTCGCCAAATTCGGGCCATCTAGTTTGAATGTGTACTGCCCTGCTGGTCTTTGAGTTGGATCTGGACCTGCTGTATGGCATTGATTCTGGGCCGGCGCTGTTGGCAGTCTCTCTCTTCCAGTGACCTGGCTTGAAACAGCCTACGCACAGATTCTCCTGCCTACAGTGTGCCGTTGTTGAGTGCGCAGTGGACGGGCATACTCTGCATCTCCTCAGGAGAATGTTTGCTGGCCCCTTGGCTGGTGGTGCAACTGCTGCTGTCTGAGCCTTCTGCTCCAGCACATGATCCAACAAACCAATGAGAGATCGAATGCAAACGATCTCTGTCTGAGATGAAGATGGCTGCCCCACTGCAGTCTGGTAGCAGGTGAGTTCATTGGTGTTCTGTTGGTCGGACAGACCTGACCTGGGACTTTGTTCTAGCCTCTCTCTGATGTTCAACGAGATGCTCCTGAATCTCATTTGGTGTCCACTTCTCTCCTGTTTTACACTTTAGGACAGTTGCAAGAGCGGGGTCAGGACAGTGTTTCACCAGCATCATCGTGACTTCATGAGAGGGGTCCTCAATGTTCCGCCCCTGCCTCGTCAGACACTCATCCGCGACATCCACAGCTTTGTTCAAGCGGATCCAGTAGTCCATTGGGCTTTCTCCAGTTACAGGGAGCGTGTTATAAAAATCTGCCAATGGCATTGAAGAGTAAGTTACTTCACTGAAATGCTGCTTGAGTATATCGAAGACGAGCTTGGGACTCGCAGCAGGCCGTAAAGATGGAATACTGCGAAGGGTAACTTTGACAATGTCTCTAGCCTTCCCAATGAGTCTGGACATTATTTCTTGAGAATACTGCTGTGGTGGAACACCCCTCTTTTTCAGGAAGACATCCATAATTTCTTCCCACTCATGCACTGTGTGCTTGTCAGTCCCATCACCCCTGAACTACGGAGGCTCTTTGACATCAGTCTTCATCACTAACTTAACCCCAGTCATGTTTAAGTCAGAATGTCCCTGCCCCATGTTCAGACTAGGTGTGGGAGTGGGCTGGCTATCTTGGCTACCAGTAGATTTATTCAGTTGGCTTGCGATGTTCTCACCTATTTGGTGAGCTAACTGTGTAATGAGATGCCCTATGTCTGTAGTGTTGACTGGACTAGGGGGCTCGTCAGTGTGTATGTGAGTGAACGAGGACACAGGAGGACCTACTGCACTAAAACCCCTCCCTATGCCTGGCAAATTCCTCGGACTAGGCATGTGCTGTGTGGGTATGGGTGAATCAGTGACCATGTAAGTGGAGGATGACACCGGGTTTCCTATAGCATGAGCACTCCTAACTGGAGTCGATCCCATCTCTTCCAATAGCTTACCCAATACCTAACCCTATCCCCCACACACTACATCAGCCCCCTCATCAAAGTTAAAAGGCATTCCCCTATCCTTACCCTCAGCCATATTCACTAGAATTGTCTTAAACACTGTTACTGAAATGTGAGTAAATACTTAAAACAGATGCAATAATAGCTGAAACTGAAATTAAACTGTTTGAGATAAAGACATTAACTACACTGTGTTTGCGATGATACTTGTACTTGGAACAGCATCAGCGTCTCGGAGATGTTCTGCTGCAGCAACAACCGGCGATCACGCTGGCGATGATTTGTAGCGAAGCCATCCGGGTCACAGCACCAATGTAGCCGGACTGGTCTGCAGTCCTAGCCACACTGCGTTGTGTTCTGGTGCAAGACTCTTGACAGATGACACTGACAACGACTTTATCTGGGCATTTTTATTACAGCCTTAACAAAATTGAAAAAGAGCACAAATGGAGATTGTTTTCAAACAAAAGCTCTGGAGCAAGCCTCTCCCAGCCAAGTGAAATACAGAATAACTTAATTCATATTATGTCAAAAAGGGATAAAACAAAATACAATACAATTACTTGGAAAAATAAAACTGTCGCATTAGGTTAATACATTGCTTTGTTAAACTATTTCACTCAAAATGCATCTCAAATATCAGAAACCTGCACTAATAAAGACTGCAGCAGTCAAAATGCATGTTCTTTTACCAGTGTCAAACACTTCAAACGTCTTAATGTACAAACTATTTCCTAAGCGTGGTTTAGGGAGTACATACCTTAACAAAAGTGAAAAAGAGCACAAATGGAGATTGTCTTCAAACAAAAGCTCTGAAGCAAGCCTAACATGAGAAAAGGATACACAGTGTAGGCTGCTGAACGTGAAGACAAAATGGAGAGCGCTAACATGCATGAAAAACAAGTTATTAGCTGGTTAGCTACCATGTGCTCTCAAAGTTCACTTTACAAACGAAACAAGTCACTTAAAATAACACTTTTCACAAGCCCTTATCATAGTCTATCAAGTATGCAACTTTGGTGATATTACAACACTGCAATCTATCTTTTATAACCGAGCTGCGTAAAAGATGTACCTCCAACAGCCAAGTGAAATGCAGACTGACGAGAGAACGCGAATAATGCAGTACATACCCTACAACCACTAGAGGGCACTCTAACATAAGGAATACAACTCCCATTGCCAGCTAACTTTGAAATTACAGAAAAAAACAAAGGATTTTGGTGAAATAAACACACCAAACCCTCAAAACACAGTCACATATGACTGAAAACAAAGAAAATAGATAAAACCATATTTCTTAAATTATTTTCCCTGTTATACTAAGAGGCTGCAGGATAAAGAGTTTGTGAGATGGGTGAAGGCAATTCCACTAAACTAATGCAGCACTGAAGAGGCAGGATCTGATATGGGTTATGTATTTATGGTGAATGCGATGCCACTATAAGTATTTCAATCACAGTGCAAATGTTTCTATATATAAGGATACAGATCATTACACAGACAGATATGAGGGTTTTACTGCCTAATTTATCAACACTGCAACTTATAGTAAGACAAATTGCAAATGTAAAAAGTTCTCGATACATTTCTGCCAGCATCATCACGACTAATCATGCCTGGTGTTTAAGATGGCAGACAGACAACCACCAAGCACAGCTGGATAATAAGTAGAAATAACATGCAGAGCACAACTTTAATCAGCTTCTGTCCACGTTTCTTGTGGTTAGTGACAACATTTCTCCATCAGATGGCGGTAAAGCCGGCAGAAGTTAGGTTGGTTATGTCCCCGGCTATGTTGGGCTTTGTACTACTGACACTTATTATTTAATTCGGGACTCTGGGTTAAACTTTTAATTTCTCTACATTTTTTGTGACCTGGTTATATATGCATTGTTTGATAGATGGAATAATTAGTCAGCCTATTCACAGGTAACCTTGTACTTGCAGAGGTATACAACTCACTTTGAAATTTCAACAAAGGACTTTATTACTTAATCACTCAATTGCACTCATTGCCAAAGTACTTAATTCTACTGGGGTCATTGTAAGGCTGGAGCCCTTCTCAGCTAACACTGGGTACACCCTGGGCAGCTCGTCAGACTATTGCAGAGGTGAGGATCAGAGGTGGATCGTCAGAGGTGGATACGCCGCTATGCTGCCACTTTATTTCTTTTAGCCTGTCCAATTAGAAATGATGAGTGGCATTAGAGGTAATCTAACAGTTCTGTGGTCCAACCCTGGGCAGGAGTTATTGTTCTCTTCCAGGGGGTTTTATCCATGTACTCCATTTTCTTCTCACTTCCATGAAGTTAAGTGATTGCGCTAGGTTGCTGATGCGTGTGTGTATGTGCTTGCGTGTGTGGATTTTGCATGCTCTCCCCATGACTGTGTGGATTTCCTCTGGGTACTCCACTTTCCTTCCATAGTCCAGAACCATGCACATTAGTCTAAGGATGGATATGGTGGCCATGTGATGGACTGGCGAGCTGTTCAGGGTGTACCGTGTCTTCAACCAGGGTCCGCTGAGATAGGCTCCAGCCTCCACGTGACCCAAATAGGATAAAGCAGTTTGGCAAATAAATAAATGAATGAATATATTGAGTTAGAGCTAATTTAAAGACGATAAAATTATATTTGGCTCATCTTTGCATTGTGAAATATTAATCAATTGACAGTGAATAAAATAATTATATTGATAGGCTTCTTCCCATGTAATCTTATCCCCAGGTAAGTGATACGTACCCAGCTATCTACATAATGTAAAGGAAAACATGATTTATTAGACCAGCAAGGCCTTCTCCCATTGTTTCATAGTCCAGTTCTGATGGTCTGTGTTGGCTCTACAATGGCTTTGCCAGCTGTTTAGGGTGTACCTTGCCTTCACCCAGAGTCAGTTGTTCGGAAAATGATATGGCCTGACATGCTGACACTCACTCACAGATATTATGTCATTTCCACGAGCCACAGGGTGGCGCAATTTATTTCTTCAACAATTTACTGAGTAAATAATAAGGACAGTGATAAAGGACCAACATATAATTATCATCCAGGTCATTTTTTAAATTATGATTTTATTCTTATAGCTGATATTTTAAGCAGTTATTTTCCAAACATTTATAGATATTCATTCAAAGAACTGATATATAAACTTGTATAAACCTCTTATTATTGTATTAAAAATCTTATCCCTTTTTTAAATTTAAATATTGTGAAAATTAGGTGATTTCCAATAAAACCATTCAGGCACTAGATACTCAAATCTTACACTTATAATATTCATCTCTTCATTTGTAACTTACTTAATACGCTTGCTATTTTTTTTTTTTTTAATAATAATTGACTTTGCAGTATTCATTTGAAGAGATATAAACATCATATTATGGAATACCAGTGCGGAATAATAAAATGAATGTGATGTGGAATAAAAACCGAAGTAAAATTCAAAAACTCTACAGACAGCTCTCCTAGGCACTTCTATACCTCTACAGGTATATCATCAGAGCCAAATGCCTTTCCAGTCTTCAACCTCTTCAGTGCCCTCCTAACCTCATCCTTACTAATCTTTGCTACCTCCTGGTCTATAATGGTCACCTCCTCTACTCTTCACTCTCTCTCGTTTTCCTCATTCATCAACTCTTCAAAGTACTCATTTCATCTTCCTTACACACTTCCAGCATCTGTCAATACATTCCTATCTCTGTTCTTGATCACTCTAACCTGCTGCACATCCTTCCCATCTCTATCTCTCTGTCTCGCCAGCCTGTATAAATCATTCTCTGCTTCTTTGCTGTCCAACCGAGCATATACGTCATCGTATGC
This sequence comes from Euristhmus nudiceps, assembly GCA_030068295.1. Lineage (NCBI taxonomy): Eukaryota > Metazoa > Chordata > Actinopteri > Siluriformes > Plotosidae > Euristhmus > Euristhmus nudiceps. Next base: position 19,538,006 of record JAQNCB010000007.1, on the reverse strand, counting down.
CCTTTGTTTGGCTTTTGCCACCTCTACTTTCACCTTACACTGTATTTCCCTGTACTCCTGTTTCCTCTCTTCAATCCTCTCTGGGTTCCACTTCTTCGCTAAACTCGTTCTCAGTTTACACTCCTGCACTTCCTCATTCCACCACCAAGTCTCCTTATCTACTTTACTTTCAAATGACACACCAAGTACTTTCCTACCTGTCTCCCTGTTCACATTAGCTGTAGCTCTCCAGTCAGTCATGGAGATCAACTGGTAAATTGAGAGCTTTGCATTTCGGCTCAGGTCCTCAATACCACAACGGACCGTTACAAGCTTCACTTTACAGCATAGGCTGCACCAATCTGCCTGTCAATCTCCCACTTCATCTTTCCCTCATTCGTGAACAAGACCCCGAGATACTTTAACAGCTCCACTTGCGGCAGGACCTCATTCCAGACTCTACGGCCATGGTTCCAGCTGAGAACCATGGCTTCAGACTTGGAGGTGTTGATTCTCATCCTGGCTTGATCAAGCCAAAAGGACATCATCTGCAAAAAGCAGAGACGAGATCCTATGGCCACCAAACAGGAACCCCTCATTACCTCAGTTGTGCCTAGAAATTCTGTCCATAAAAATTATGAACAGAATCGGTGACAGCCTTGGTGGACTCCAACCCTCATTGAAAATAAATTCAATTTGTTGTTACCAATGCAGACTTGACTCCGGTGGTAGAGAGGCCCAATGGACCATAGCAATGGATCCATACACTGTACTCCTGGAGCACACCCCACAAGATTTCTTTCAACTGTGTCCCTCAGACTTTCTGTAAATCCACAAAACACATGTGGACAGATTTTGTAAACTCCCGTTCCCCCTCCAGGGTCCTGTAGAGTGTATCAAGCTGGTCAAGAGTGCTGCAGCCAGGTTGAAAACCACATTGTTCCTCTGGAATCCGAGGTCCAACTATTGGTCGGATCTTCCTCTTCAGTACTCCTGCATATACTTTCCCGGGTAGGCTGAGGAGTGTTATTCTACGATAATTGGAACACACCCTCTGGTCCCCCTTTTTGAAAAGGGGTACTACCACCCCGGTTTGCCAATCCAGAGGTACGGCCCCCGATGACCACATGATGTTGCATAGACGTGTCAAGCAAGACAGTCCTACAGCATCCAGAGCCGTGAGATATTCGGTGCAGATCTCATCCACCCCCGGAGCCCGACCACCGAGGAGTACTCCTGCATCGACTTTCCTGTGTACGCTGGGTAGTATTATTCCATGATAACTGGAGCACACCCTCCGATCCCCCTTTCAAAAAGGGGAACTACTACCCTGGTTGGTTTGTCAATCCAGAGGTATGCCCCACGATGACCAAGCAATCTTGCAGAGATGTGTCGACTAAGACAGCCCTACACCATCCTGAGCCCTGAGATATTCAGGGTGGATTTCATCTAACCCTTGATCCAGGCCATCGAGGAGCTTTAAAGCTACTTCAGTAACCCCAGCCTCAGCAGTGGACAGACCCCCACCCAAATCCCCAGGCTATTTCTCCACAATGGAGGGTGTATTGGTAGGATTGAGGAGGTCTTCCAAGTATTTCTTTTGCCTTCTGGCAACATCCCCAGTTGAGGTGAGAATCTCTCCAATTCCACTGTAAACAGTATTTGTGGAGTCCCACTCCCCCCTCCTGAGGTGTCAGATGGTGGTCAAGAACCTTTCCAGGCTGTCACTGAACTCCTCCCACACCCAAAATTTTGCATCGGTGACAGCCTGGGCCGCAACACGTTTGGCTTGAAAGAAGTACCTGTCTGACGCCTTGGGAGTCCCACCGGCCAAAAAGACCCAATAGACCTCGTTGTTTAGCTGGATACCCCCTCACCCCAGGTTTCCACTACCGGGTTTGGGGGTTACCGCCACGACAGGCACCAATGACCTTCTGGTCACAGCTATGCTGCCATGCCAATAATTGGGGCATGAAACGTAGCCCAATCGGATTGCAACAAGGATGTCCACACTGGCTCACCGCCTCTCCACTTGAGCAACGCCAAAATGGAATAAAGTCCAGCACCTCTTGAGATCAGTGGTTCCATAGCCCAAGCTATGTGTCGAGGTGAGTCTGACTATATCTAGTCGGTATCTCTCAACCTCATACACCAGCTCAGGCTCCTTCGCCGCATTCCATGTCCCAAGAGCCGGAGTCAGTAGCCGATCGGTCTGACAGAACCGATGCTACTGGCTGCCACTCAACTCACAATGCACCCGACCCCTATAGCCCCTCCCACAAGTGGTGGGTCCATGGAAGGGCGGACCCATGTTTCCTTCTTGGGCAGGGCCCGGCCAGGATCCATGGGCAGAAGCTCAACCACCAGGCACTCACCTAGAAGCCTCTCCCTTTGACCTGTTCGCCTTGGGTGACCCTACCAGGGGCATAATGCCCCTGACAACATAGCTCCTTGGAAGACTAGGATGCTCAAATCGTGGGAAATTAAAGAGGGGATTAGAACATGCAAATCCCTCCACTATGGTATTCAAGCAGGGGATAATAATAATAATAATAATAATAATAATAACCCCCAATATAGCTAACTGGGTTGTCAAATCCCGGCCATATCCCTCACTGCCTGTGGTGAGAGGCATGTAAACGAACCACTGCTGACTTTTGTCAACAGTAGGCTGCATAGCCTTTCTGCACTGCGATGGCCTGGCGAGCTGTCCAGGGTGTACTCTTCACTCGCAAAGAGTTGGCTGAGAGGGGCGCCAGCCTCCCAGCCACCCTAATTAGGATTAAGCAGTTATCATGAATGAATGAATGAATAATGATAGCCAGATAGATACATAGATAGACAGCTAGGTAGATACATAGGTATATAGATATATTATATATATATATATATATATATATATAGTTATAGTTATATCCTTATATATTAGGTATATAGGATAGATAGATTGATTTGTTTTTATCACCCCAATGTCTTTATTGACTATTATTTTGAAAAACGTATTGTAGGTGAATGGCAGATAATAAAAACATACCAATCAGCTTGAAGCTTGCTTCTTTAACTACGCCTACATAATGAGCCCTCCTCCAGTTCACTTCATGATGGCATTGTCTGACTTTTACTTCCGCCATCACACTTTATATTCGGAATGAAATCTAAACACAGTATTGGACTTCCCGACGCATGTAGGGTGTATTGTGGTATAAAAGCTCTGTTGTATTCCGTGCAGTCAGTATTATTTGTTCTGATCCGTGATCAGTATGAGGTGTCTGATTCGGAGAGTTCATGTACACAGTGTGACCTACAGGGTTGCGCTACCGGCTTTCCGCCGCGCTGCTCTTTTAAATCCCTGTGGCCCTTTAATCTACCGATCAGCACGCTGACGTCAACTCAACCTGAGTCTTGGCTTCCTATTGGCTGAAAGTGACGTCAGCTACATTTCCCCCCCTCCTGAACCATGACCTCATCCTTAGTTAATTTTTAGTGCCAAAGTGCACCTTCTCTCTCTGTGTGTGTTTAAAAAAAACAACCCGAATGACTAATATATTATAATTTAAATGTTACTTTGTTTGAACAATCACTGGTCATAATTACCGACCTGTACCCAAGGCACGAGAATGAAATGCACGGGAGTCGCTCATGTTGTTGTTGTTGTTGATGATGATGATGATGATGATGAGTTGTTGATCTTGTTCTCAGTGTTGAGTGCCACTCGTGTGTGTGTGTGTGAGCTCGTCCACGAACAAGCTGCGTGTTAATGGCGAGCGGTTTGTGTGCCTTATGGAGACGAGCTGAGCAGACCAGCGTGCTTTCTGGGGAGACCGGGGACTGGACGGTATGTACAACAATGCGTTTGATGGCTTTATGCGCATGCGGCATGTCATACAATGAGCTGAGCTCGAGCTCGCGCTGTTTCCACCGGCGCTATTAATACCAGCGCTGTGTGGAGTCGGATCTATGAGAATGGATGGGAAAGCACAGCTTATCATAACAAACTGACTGCTTTCTGGTGTCATATCTTGGGGGTGAGTTGCTCATATCCTCTTCAATTGTCGCTATGATTATTACTGTCCATCAGGACCAGCTGTCAAATTCTTGGCTGCACATTCTCCTATTAACATATCATCTCCATACAGCAGTCAAATTATATACAGTAATATATAATGTTATAGCATTGCATAATACTGTAAAAAAAGTAATATAGCAAAGGATGTAATTTCTGAATCAGCTTTGCAAGTAAATAATTTCTAAGACTGTAGGAAGTGGAGCCAGACTAGTAGCTGTTCGGAATGAGGTAACTTCTGGAATCAAGCTATTTGTTTATTCAAATGGGTTGAAGAAATTCAGAGAGTGTAGTGACACCCCACAGGATGGAGGTTTACCCTGTATCCGGCAGATAAATAGGCTGCGTTCAAATATTCCTTATTTATGATTGTAGGCTATGTACAGTCAGTCCTCCACACTAGTATGTTCTGTATCCGTGCAAGCGATGGCTAGGTACTGATGTACTTGGACATCATCTTACCTGCTCTTTGAGCTGGATGTTTTGTAGGAGCACATGGGTCAATTTTGGTACAGCTGGTAGTTCACAAAACAAGTTAATTTAGGCTCCTCGTCCCAAAAGATGGACAGCAAATTTCATTGTAGTGTGATGAGACCTGTTTTGCAACAGCAGAAGGGTGTATAGTGTTACTTTAGTCGTTGCTTCCGTTGAACTATTCATCTCCAATTAATTTTCCTGGTGGATTCTTCTTGTATGGCGACATGGCGACACAGTGGTTATCACGTCCGCCTCACTGCAAGAAGACCTGGGCTTGATCCCGAGGCTTGGGTGTTTTGTTTACATTTACAGCATTTAGCAGATGCTCTTTTCCAGAGCAACTTGCAGAAGTGTTTAAAAGTCACTATCAGTGAATATTTTCTTGTACTGGTTTGTTAGAACACAGACTAAATATACAGTCAGTCAAACTCAGTGTGTGTGGGTAGGTGGGTGGGTGGGTGGGTGTTTTTTTTTTTTTTTTTTTTTTTTTTTTTTTGTCCTCCACCCTGTGTAATTTGCATGTTCTCTCCATACTTGGAGACATACATACATGGTTTCATCTGGGTACTCCAGTTTCCTCCCATAGTCTAAAATAACTCCAAGTGTGAGTGTGAGTGGTTGTATGTGTATTGGCCTTGCAATGGTCTGGAAAGTTGTTCAGGGTGTACCCCA
>JAQNCB010000007.1:19354205-19365265 GCA_030068295.1 Euristhmus nudiceps | reverse complement strand
ATACACATATATTTGTCATTTTCTTAAATTTTCTTCATAGACTTCTTTATCTTTATCTCTCTCTTACTTGTAAGGAGAAACTCTGTGCACACAATTTCCTCCGGTATCAATAAAGTATTCTGATTCTGATGCTGATTCTGAACATGGAGTATATTATTACTTTTTTGCACCACAAATTAAACAAAAAAATTTTTAGACAGTAATGTAAAATAAAAAAAAGCTTTTCATTTGATTTGCACTGAAGGTGCCGCACGGACACAAGAAACAGATATTTGCTTTGAAAAATGTTCAAATGATGAATAAATCCGTACCTTTAATTTTAAAAAATAATATTTTTTTGAGTGGAAACAATTGATTTTTTAAATTTTGAACTTGAAATTAGGGGGCGGGGGATCACAACTATTTTATATAACAACAGCTACATCTAACACAGATGTTCTGTTAACCAAAGGTTGTGTTAATAAAGCTGGTTGTGAGATGTCAAAAACTCCAAACACAGTGTCTACCTCTGCTTCAGCAGCTATTTTAGCAGAATATTAAATGTTTAGTAGGCCAAGTTTGTGATGTTATAAAATGTTTGTATATGGCCAGCATTGTGAAATGCACAATAAGAAGTAATAAAAGCATAACACATTTCCCTATTGGAGTTTCATACTATGTGTAATACAGTACCATGTACATCTATATTTACAGCATTTGGTAGGTGCTCTTTGCTAGAGCACATTACATTAAAAAAATTTCAAAAATGCATCCTCATGTGAGTGTATATATAGGCCAAAGTCTAAAAATATCATCAAGCTAAACTGTTACTAAAACAGCACTTTATTAAAATATAAAGAAGTGTAAATCTATTTATATGTCATTGCAGAAAATGGCAAAGAATAACAGTAATGTCACCATACATGCGTATTCCATAGGCAGTCCTTATAGTAATGGACCATCTACTAGTATGTTTGCATATGCAGTAGTTCTATATAAAGACATTTAACACAGTCTCTTTGAGTCAAATGACATTCCAGTGGAAATTAAGCCCTGAAACCTAATGCTTCATGAAAGGTGATCTCAAAAGTTCTTGCAATCCCTCTGGCTAGTCATAGCTTACTTTGATGCAGATATCTTCATCCTCCACTGCAGCTGCTTCCATGCACTGCTCCCTCTGTAACCCAAAGCTGTTCCACTCATCTCTCACTGGACGCTTACGGTTCACAACTTTCAGTGGCTATGAATACAGACAAGGTAGTTACACACACCCAAGCTTACTCTGGGTCTTTTTAAGTGCTTAAATAAAGTGGAAGGGTAAAGGATAGGAAAAGAATCAAAATGACTCCACACCAGGGCCTGGTAGTTACTGTGGTTGGTGGAGATGGCTGGAAAGGTGGCCTTGGGCTCCTGCTCTTCTCCGATCTCATCACTGGAGAAGAACTCACTCAGCTTCTGCACACTTATCCAAAAAAGCATTTTAATAGACTTAGTGTCATTGCATCTTCTTATAGTCAAGTCAAAACATAAAGGTGCTCAGTTCCATTTCACTTATGTAGGACCTATACTCCTTATTAATGTCAGCCCTTTGAATAAGTCGTGTAATTTAATCGCTCGTTTCTCAGCACAACTGACACATAAAGCTGAGAACGAGGGAGACGCAAATTACAAACTAGTATTTATTTAGTTTGAGGAATAACACTTTTTAAAAGTTATTTCAAGGGTATATGTATTAATAAAATAACTTTATTGCCCCGCCACACACTTCTCCCCAATAAAACTACATAGAAGCACGTCAACACAAATGAAACAAAAGAGCTGTGAATAAGTTCTTATGTATTTCTTTTATTTTTATTGGTTCGGCTGTTGCTTTTGCATTTAAATAAAAATTTAACTTTCCAACATTTAGTTCATTCAATTCATTCATTCATTCATATTCTGAGCCACTTAGTCCTAATTAGGGTCACGGGGAGGCTGGTGCCCATCTCAGCCAACTCTGGGCGAGGGCAGGGTACACCCTGGACAGCTCGCCAAGCCGTCGCAGGGCCGGCACTGACACAACCATTCACACTTAAGGGAGATTTGGAACAGCCAATTAGCCTATTGTGCATGTTTTTGGACAGTGGGAGGAAACTGGAGTACCTGGAGGAAACCCACACAAGCACGGGGAGAACATGCAAACTCCACACAGAAACGCCCAGGCTGGCAATCAAACACAGGCCTTCTTGCTGTGAGGCAGACGTACAAACCACTACACCACCGTGCCGCCCGGTTCATGCAATTATTTTTCTTTTGTTTCTTTTTCCAAACAGAACGCGCATACCACAACTAGGGCATTTATGGTGTATTGTACATCTTTGGCTTTTATGAGGTACTGCATGACGTTTTCATTTCTGTATTAAGAGCTTTCCCAGGGCCTCAAAGCATGACCAGCCCTACCCCATGCTGCAAGGATATATTAGACTCTGACAAAGGAGAATGGCAATAGCAGTTAATTTTACTCTACACCAGTGAATCCAGTTCGTTGGAGCTGTATAATGTAATAGAATTGCTTAATAGTTTTAGAATATTTACTGCAGACTGCTCATTCGACTTTTTAAAAGCAAAATCACTTTTTCGTGTGTGTAATTTATGTTCAGAGTCGAATGTTTTCTGGTCTACATCCGTCACATGAATAGACACTTCAATCACAACCTGAGTTGTGAGAAATGTAAAAATATTTTAATCACAGGCAAATGTAAGGACCCTAAAATAGAACTTGAACTGAAACACAGAGCTTGGAACATAGCAACGGTTTCTGTTACAGCTATAAAATATAGGCTGGCTGCAGACCCTGGCAGACGGTGACAAACCTGACAAGGGCTTTAACTGTGGAGCGAACCACACTCGATAGGAGGAAGAGAGGCGTGACCAGGATGTGGAACAGAGAGAGCGAGGCGAACGCTACAGCTGGGGATAGATCCGCATCATCAGACAGGTACACATGGACCACAAATGTCTGTAAAGGACGCACACATACACACTGATATTAAGACTTAAAAGACTGCAGTTTTCCTTTTGTTTATTTATCTGTAGCTGCAACCTCGCTCCATTTAAGGAACTCACTTAAACATGTAATCTTTCGCTGCAATCAAATCTTTCCCCAGAGGCTGTTTCACATTGTTTCATCTAATGGGTTTTTTTTGTAGTTGTAGTTGTTCTTTTTAATAGATGCTGTAACACGCTGTTATGCTGTCTCATTTTATTCATTTGCTTGGTTGATTATTGAAAAATAAATTTTAAGTGAAGCACTTTTAAGTTCTTCATAGTACACAGTCTTTCAATAAAAGTAATTTAAATAACCCCTTACAAAAACCTTACCAACATATTGAAAACACATTTTATTTTTCTCACACCTTCATTTATTCATTTCTTATCGATATACTGTGTAAACCAATAAAAACCCCTCAAATTAAATACAAATGCACGTTTCACAGAGTCGTACTTACAGTAAGAACTGCTGCGATTGGTATGGCAGCATTCATGAATACTGAAAAAAAAGAGAAAAATATGAGTGAGAGGTGTGTTCTCCATTTAACCTGCAAGTGTGTAGGATTTGCAACAGAAAATGTATTTCTTACTCGAGATGGAGGTGTAGAGGGCAAAGGCTTGCAGGCTGATCAACTCTTTTCCTCTGGTCTCCTCCACACTGGAACAGAAGATGTGCTCCCACGAGTAGAGCTTCAGCAGCTTAATACCACGCAACAGCTCATTAGTTTTTTTCAGTCGCTCACTGGAGTACTCCTATCGGAACAGCATCACAGCTCTATCTTCAGTTGGACTTAAATTAAGGAAAAACTTTGAGAGTATATAAGATTTTAGGGAGTATATTTATATAGGAGAGGAAAGTAATGTATTTTCACTGATTATATACGGACACATACACCTACAAAAAGAACAAATACAATTATTTCCTATGTATAATACCAAATTCACAAAGGCGAGGTGGAGTCACTGTTTTATTATGTACTATTCAGGAGCATGAGGGAAAAAAAAATAATAATAATAATAATAATAATGAGATTTTAATGGTTTGTTTGCTTATTTATTTGTTTACATTTTGAAATTTTCTAATTTTGTTAATTTTCCAGGATAATCAGTAACCTTTGCAAATCTTTAGTTACATTCCTTGGTTTGTGAGGTGTTTAATGACCACAGTGTCCATTCTGAAACAGCAAGTCAATCAGATCATGCTGGTTCTGTCTAGTATACACTTATTAAATGTATTCTTTAATTTCTGGATATGGTAGAAATTTGACAGGAGGAAAAACTCACCAGGGTGCTCTTTTGTGTTTGGGACAATTTAGTAGCTACAAAGTATTGCACAGGGGCAAGAAGGGCAATGATGGTTGCTCCAATCAAGGCACTTATTCCCAGAAGGTAGTAGAGCAGAATTACTCCCACTATAATCTAAAACAAAGTAAACCAATCAATTTTTGATGTTTCAGTTCATTTTTAGTTTTCAAACTATGATTCAGACATTTTAAGACAAAATCACAACATTACACTCAGGTGATATCTTTATCCAAGAGAAAAAAAAATTGAAGTGAGATTTGTATTTGTGCACATATTTGTAACATTTTCAAAGAAGAAAAGACAATAAATACACCGAAACTATTTTATATCATTCCATGTAATGAAATGCCCCGCCCCTCACCCCCACTATGCTACTGGAACATAAATGTCAGAACGAAACCATAAATATATGTTGTAATTTGCTATTTGAGAGTATTTATTGATTTGAGCTCATGGTATTACATATAAGGAAAGCCAATGCTAGCATTTTAGGGTACAATAATAATTCAGCTACAAGCAAATTATGAAAGGTAATACTCATTGAAATTTAATGAAAAATTATCAAATAATGATGTTGTAAATTACAAACAGACATTTATATAAAAATTACTATTTACATATAAAGGTGTACAGTTTCCAATCAAGCTTTGGGTTAGCTGTGGCTCTTGCAAACTGGACTTTATAGAACCAGGACTACTACTGTTACTTTTCTTTCGGCTTCTCCCCTCAGGGGTCGCCACAGCGAATCATCTGTTTCCATCCATCCCTGTCCCTCTTGTCTCACACCAATTAACTTCATATCCTCTCTCAGTGCATCCATGTGCCTTCTCTTTATAGAACTTGGACAATTAAAGTATTTTCCAACTCAAAGCAGTATATTAACAAAGTCTTAGTAAACAACATGTTGAGGGTTAAGAAGAGTTTATTACCAAAACTTTAAGTAAAACTTAAATTAAAGTGTATTAAATGCATTCTGTATTCAGCTTTATCCATTCAGTCCCACACATTCTTCATCTAGCCAGTGCACTCAGACACTTTATGACTAGAATTGATTGAAAGATGCAGCCCGCTCCTTTCATTATCACACCAGCCCACATGCCCCTGGAGTATTTTCATAGATGCAACACTAATAAATGAATAAATGACAGCTATTAAAAAAAATAGCTGATTATGTGTCAGCAGGCAGTGGGGTACTCGTTAGGCTGGAAAGTAGTCTGCCAACATTTCTCTTTATAAGACACAATTTCCCAGTTACACTACTAGCTCTTTATATGTTTACGTGCAGGTTAGCTAAAATCATTAACATAAATACTGTTAAAATAAACCAGTCCACCAAGCAGGTATTCAAACTTACTCAAACCCTCAGTACCGGTATATTGTAAATAAGTGTCTATTAATGTCTAATAAACTAACAAACAAACAAACAAGCAAAATAAAAATATATGTCTAAACTATATGACTGTTATATACAGTAATCTTAAAAAAAAAAAATCATAGGATCACTGCCAAAATCTAACAAATGTTACCTGGGCCAAACTCCACCCACAATTTCCATTCATAACTTTGAAAGAAACAAACAAAAAATGACAAAAAACATAACCTTCTCTATAGAGGTAGTCAATACATGCAGGTAGCATCTACTGTAAAAGGTGTTGTTATGTTTCAGAATTTTTCTGGGAACTTAACATCAATTAAACCTGCTGATGCTGCAAGCAAAGGATTAACAACATTAATATTGGTTAATTTGTCTTTGAATAGAAATGAGCAAAATCTGCAGATTGACAGTACAATGCCCAACGGTCATATCTGCTCCAGAGTCCACTACAGACTCTATTTCCCCGGAGCACACATCAATATTCATCAATACAATACAAATCCCAAATCAATCATTCCAAACATGACAACAAACTCCAACTAAACCTCCGGCTAATCATGTGCACCTGCCTCTCGACATGATGGGAAACTCTTTCTCTCTCTCTCTCTCTCTCTCTCTCTCACACACACACACACACACACAGTTTGGTCTCAATTTTCCTGTAAGTCCGACCTTCCCAAGCCTGCTTAGCCTGTATGGTTATCCTGATACTGACCTTTTCTCCATTTTCTGTTTTTTTGAGTTTGGATCATGTTTATTATTGTTTGCAGCTCACCTGACCCTTGCCTGTACCGGATCTTAAATTTTGATCACTAATTTGGATTTGTTTGCCAGGAATTTGTTCAGTAAAGGTCAGTACTCCCAGATTCTAAAGTCACAAAACTGCTGAATTGACCTTTTATGAAGAAAAACTAAGAAACACCGAAGATATGGTTGCATTGCTAGGGCTGATGGAAATTCCCATACGCAAGTTTGAAGTTTGCTTGCAAAGACACTGGAGTTTGGATAATGTGGCCTCTGCCTGTAAAAACACACGTAGAACATGCTGCAAAGAGCCTCAAATACAACCTGTGTGTAAATGCTTTGTGTTCAATGTGATAATTTTTCCTGTTTACAAAGATGTCTTAATCTTGTGATGGTGAAAGAATTTTAAAATGCGTTCTGTATGCTAATTTGACAGACGCTGATAATTTTACCACCTGGATATTCAACAAACAAAGATGGAGCTGAATGTGAAGACAGATGTTAAGAGGTTTAGGGGTGATCACATTAGACATGCGACAGAAAAGCGACGGATGCGAATGGTAATTCATCACTGTTGCTTTTCATCCTTATATTTGAGCCCTGAAGAACCAGGGTGGGCTATCCCACATTTTTAAAAAAAATGAGTTATGAGTTAGAGGGTCATGAGGTTGGTACGCTCGGAAAGTTTCAATGGGCTAACCCTGACCCGCCGTGTGCTGAAGATAGTGAGAGGAATCACCGCTGGTTCTGGGTAAAAGTAAAATGACTTTGAGAGCTGGTCCATCCGTGAAGTGTGGGATGGACTGCCCTGGTTCTTAAATTCTCGTTTGTCATTTGTGGCATTGCATTGTGGTCGCCTGGTTCGTAAACTCATTGCAAAAATGTAAAACGTTTGGAATTTTTGCGAATGTCACAAAACTTTGACACAGAGTGCTCTTAAACTCTTCTCAAACAGTCTGGACATGTCATGAGAAGGTCGCAAAGTTGTGCTTTTCCTCACAAATAATTTGTTTTCTGTTAGCAAGGAGACTTCCACACGGGAGGTATGAGAATTACTGCCATCCGCCATGTTCCATATATTTTATTTTATTCATATTTTTTTTCGTGCTAATAATGTGCAAACCAATTGCAACTTACCCACAAATCAGCAGCAAAAATTGTCACATGACCTTTTTCAGACTTTCTCATTAGATACATATTTAAGCTGCAAAATATTTGCTTGCATGTGGAGTTGCAAAATATCTTGACACAAATTTCCTAATTAGCAAAAAAGTCACAAAAAAATCAATTAGTATCAGTCGCTTTTCTATTGCACTTCTACTGTGATCATCCCTTTGGGTTTAAGCCCTAAAGATAAGGTTATTAAAAATGCTCAATGATATTTTATTAAACCACTAGGATTATGTATCCATAATCAATGGGAGGAAAAGAATGCCCATCATGTTTCCAATTAAATACGGTGTAGGTAATACCATGTAGGAAAGGCTTCAAATCAACAGACTGGATGAAGCGCTGCGAGCAGAAGGGATAAGAGTTTGAGTACAAAGCCGTAGGGGAGGACTGAGTCTACAGAGGTGCTCTGATTAGTCTAACGTTATCTAAAAGGCAGTCCAGAAGCCTGAAGAACACAGATAAGGCTTAATCCTTCTAAGAAAATACAGCAAATTTCTTAAAAATAAACTTAATGAGAATGGGTTATTGAAATAAAACTTTCAAATGACAGCCATGAGCACGTGTATATGTATGTTGGACTTGAAATATGAGAAATCTACAAATAAACAAAATAAAATAGAAGAGCTATTAAATAAGGAAAGGAAAACCTTTGTTGATTTTATTAAGTGAAAATCCTTCATTAACTCCTTATGGAACTAAATAAAGCTTATTTCCAGGCATTAATATTCAAAGTGTGCTGCATGGTGCTGTAGTGATTGGTACATCCATCTCACAGTATGAGGGTCCTGGGTTTGATTCCCACGCCCGACGTGGATGTGTCTGTGTGGGTTTGCATGGGTTTCCTCTTGGTAATCTGGTTTCTTCCCACAGTCAAACAAGCCATACATATTAGGCTAACCGGCTGTTACAAATTGCCACTAGGGGTGAGTGTGAGTATGAATGGTTTTGGACAGGTGAGCTGTTCAGAGTGTAAATGAATGAATATATGAATATTTAGACCATTTATAAAACAAGCTGATAGAGAAAGAGCGTGTGGCTCTTAATTAGAGTGATCAACATTTTGGTCTTTTCATATTAGATAAATATATGCTTCATTTTACGAATCATGCACTTGTAGTATGGCAGTGGTGAAACGGTGGTAAGGTGCTGGATTACTGATCCCAGGGTTGGGGGTTCAAGCCCCACTGTCAATAGTTGTCACTGCTGTCCCCTCAGTGCAGCTGATTGGGATATAAAAGGCCGGCTATGTCTCTCACCGCCTGTGGTGAGAGGGATGTAAAAGAACCATTGCTGACTTTCATCAAGAGCAGCTGCATAGCCGTCAGCGTGTTTCTGCCCTGTGATGGCCTGGCGAGCTGTCCAGGGTGTATGCTGCCCTTGCCCATAGTTGGCTGAGATGGGAGCCAGCCTCCCTGCAAGCCTAATTAGGATTAAGCGGTTCAGAAAATGAATGAATGAATGAATAATTGTAGTATTTCTCAACTGAGTTATGCATATTCCTTGGTAATATTTTAAAACTTAAAAGCTTATAAGATGATAACATGTTAAAAATCCATTTGGCAGCGTGCATGAAAAAGAATCCAGTTCTGAAATGTGTTTTAGAAACTGGAGGAAAGCCAAAGCTGAGGACGCATTAAAGTTCCATCTACGTTCTTGTCGAAGCAGAAGCAGTAAATTATTAAGACCCTTAGGGTTCACTAAAGCGCAATTACCAACTCATCCATTCATTAGTTATACGTCTTGTCCTGTTTTAGGGTCACTGGGAGGCTGGAACCAATCCCATCTGAAATCAGGTGAGAAACGGGGTACACAGGTTGCCAGTCTATTGCAGGACTAACACAGAGATAATCATTTACATTCACATTCACACCTGTGTGCAATTTACACAAACAAGTTGACCTACTGTGCATGTTTTTCTACTTTATGAGAAAACATGAGTACCAATGTCCCTGATGGAAAGATTGTATAGGTAATGGATGTATGGATGGATGGATGGATGGAAAAGTGCATTATGGAAGGACATTAGGATGCAATACTGTATGAAAAGACACAATAAAAGGACCCAGTAAATACAAACTAAGGTAATGGTTGATTTAAGCAATAGCTTTTGAGACAACACACATACCTGGACTGGCATAGCCCACAGGTTGGGACACAGAAAGAAGAACCACATCAACTGGTTTGTATCTATGGCAACTAGGTTGCAGATTTGGCCCACCGTCATCTCCCCCATGGACATGTTTGATGTGCACAGGCGCATGATCTTACTGTAAATCTTCGTCTGTCAAGACAAGACCACAAAAACAGAAAAGGCAAATTAATTTAGAGTAAATTCAACCTCTGGGGTCTTTTATTTATGTGATGCTGCCTTACATTAATATCAGTACACATGCACCATACAGTCTGAGTCACACCTGTTTGCACTCACACCTAATTACCTGCACACGATTTCAGGACTCGGTTTTGCTTCACTAAACATTAATTATTTTCATTTCAGTATGTGCATAGTTTGACATTTATTTTCACGTCTTGATTTTGATTTTGATTTCTTTTTCAGATATGACCAGTTTCGTTTGCATGCTGCATCCTACTCTGCACTCACATCCCTGTGTTTTCATCCATTACGAATATTTAATATTTTATGAATTTTAATAAATGAGGCATGTACAGTTGTATGGACCCTTTCTAGTTGTAAAGTGTCAGAGTCCAATTAAATTATTCGGCTTTAACTGCCTTATTATGAGTTATTACTCAGGTCAAGGGTTGCAATTCGGAGTTAGCAGCTGAGGACAGCCCTGAGTGTAATGCATTCTCTGACTCCATCACTCAACAATCATGAGCTCCGCTATGCATCTGACTGACGATCTGAAGATGAAGCAAATTGATGTGTGCAAAGCCGTATAAGGTTCTAAAAATACAGTCAAGTACTCAAGCACCAGCTCACAATTTCCACTGTTCAAAATGTCATTAGGAAATGGCAGGTTACCTCAAGATTTGAAAGACCAAGAAAATGCTCAGATAGAAGTTCTTTTGTGTTGGACAGAAGGGTGAAGGAAAAAGTGCCTTGTGAGAGGAGCAAAATATTTTTATTTATATATTTTTGTCTGTCTATCTAGTTCTTGATCAATCGACTGATCTATATTTATATACAGTCATCCCTTGCTTCAGGTTCTGATTTTTAAAAAATATTCATAGAAATAAGCAAAAATATGGAAAAGAAGTTCAGGGAACTGCCGCGAGGGGTCGCTACTAACTCAAATTCGGATCCCAGCCTCTTCTGCTGGGAAATTCGTATCGACCAATCAGCTTGTGAGATTTCAGAGGCCGTGTCCCAAACTGGAGTTAGTAGTGAACTTGCAGCCTTTCCCTTAACTCTTTCACTATTAAATAGGGAAAAAGTTAAGGGCAAGGTAGCAAGTTCACTACCGACTCCAGTTTGGAACAGCACTGAAAT
>JAQNCB010000007.1:19162533-19179110 GCA_030068295.1 Euristhmus nudiceps | reverse complement strand
CAATCTGCTTCAAACTGACCGTATGAATCTCTTGTGTTGCCAGTAAAGTTTATATAAAAACCATCAGAAATTCAGTGTGGATTTAACTTTGTTGGAATTTAATATACTGCGAGGAGTTTAATTGCCACTTGGAGTACTTCTGTAACCAAATCTCATTTTTAGGTTCTTCTGAAATGATTATCTAATTCAAAAGTATGGACGTTAATATAAAATAAAAAAAATTATAAGTGCCAATACAGTACACAGATAAACAGACAAATAAACAAATGAACACTCAGGAGGTATTTCAGTGAAGAAAGCTTGATGTGGGGAGAGCGCCATCTGGTGTCCCTGGATGTTGATAGTTGCGATGGAGGAGGGAGGGTGTCTGGGCTAAATGACTGGTTAAGCGTTAATATGGAGGGGGAAAAAAGCTTTGTTATAAAATGGATGGAACTGGATTTTTATTTCTACTGATTCAAAGCATGTAAACATAAAGTATTGCAGACAGGAAGAGGAAGTATTACAAACCACGATAGCGCAGCACAACATACTATGGCAAACTTATTGCTCAACATCCCTCTTTCTTTAAAACAAGTTTGCAAGTTATCTTTAACTTTAAACTTTACCAAGTCACTGTTAACTGGGAAGCATGTTTCCAAGCTATCAACTTGAAGAATCAAATTTTTTCTCTCCCTGGTTTGTCTTGGGATTGTAGACATCTAAATCAACTTCACCTTGACATTTCTGCTTGATGTTGTTCCACATATACACAGTACCAGTAGTAGATTTCAGAAGTGATATCAACATTTTTTGAGTTGATGCAGTTTATAGTTGCTTCAGGATCCAGCAAAAAATTGACATTAGAATCGCTGACATGCGCAAGAAAGATTATCTTTGGAATTGTGTACAGAAGATAACCAATTGTATCAAACTTCAAAGTTCTGTTGAGAGGTGTCTTGATCATCTCCTGGTGCAGCTTAATCTTTGGGTTTCTTGCAGTTGGAAATGAAAGGATTCCAACCTTTGCAGTTGTTGCATTCGTTTCCATATGCAGGACATTTCTTCTTATTTTTCTCATGGGATTTTCCACAGAAATTACAATCTTCACTGTTTCCTTTGGCTTTTTATCTGCAGACCTTTTATCCGACCTCTTACACCCCCTTCCTTTTTTTTTGATAGAGTGAGATTTATCCACTTTTTTGATGGACTTCGTATTATTAATTTCCTTAACCTGCTGCAAAGATCATTCATATGTTCATAAAAAGATGGCAATGGCTTTCTTCAAATTCAGAGTAGATTCCTTCGCAAGGAGGTCCTGAATTTTACCTTTGGCTGTGAGCACAATTTTATCACGGCTCATTCTGTCACTATCGTGGACGTCACTATTATTGGCTCGCATTCTCAGTGAGGAATGTATCAAAAGGAGCTGACCATGGCACAATCATTTTTAGAAGATTTGTGGGATTCTTCTTCTCAGCTTCAGTCATATCAGTGCCATCAGCCTTTTTCTAAGAAAAATGACCAGAAGTCAAAATAATGTCTTTTCCTGCACAGTAGCGGACACAATAGAGGAACTGTGATAGTCATAGAATCAACCAAAATATCCTGATTCTAAATTTTCAAGAAAAATAGGCAAAATGCACTTCCCTGCCAATCAGCACATCGTTTTCTCCATTCTTCCTTCGAGAAGTTGTAACAGTCCGCTGCAGATCCAGTATTCGTAAGAATGACATCACCAGTGTCACTCACAGCTCAGACTCAACAGTCATAACAAAAATGTCCCAAAATGGCGAGTGAGTCCAAAATCCTGGTTTACAACTTACACCTTCTGTCCACCATGTTGATAGTTGCGAACAGGGAGGTTAAATGACTGGTTAAGCATGAATGTGGAGAAAATGACTCTTTTATAAGATTGATGGAACTGTATTTTATTTCTACTGTTTCAAAGCCTGTAAACATAAAGTACGGAAGGCAGGAAGAGGAAGTATTACAAGACACTAGAGGGCGGCACAAAACACTATGGCAAACTTATTGTTCAACAATGGACAGCACAACCTTATGTATATGGTTCCTGTATCCTGCAGCCTTCTACAGCCTTCTAATCTCTAATGTTACAAGTACATTATGTTAACCTGTTGTATAGGCCTTATTTTCATTATTGAATTTTATTATCTTCACCATCTTTGTCTTCTTCCGCTTAATGTGGGGTCGGGTCACAGAGGCAGCATCCAAAGCAGTGAAGTCCAGACGTACCTCTCCCCAGACACTTCGTCAGCTCTTCCAGAAGGACACCAAGGCGCTCCCAAACCAGCCAGGTAACATAGTTTCTCCAGGGTGATCTGGGTCAGCCCAGGGTCTCTTTCCGGTTAGACATGCCCAAAACACCACACCAGGGAAGCGTTCAGGAGGCATTCTACTCAGATGCCCAAGCCACCTCAACCGGTTCTTCTTAATGCGGAGGAACAGCGGTTCTACTCTGAACTTATGCCAGATGGCCGAACTTCTCACTCTATCTTTCACTGAGAGCCCTGCCACCCAGCGAAGGAAGCTCATTTCAGCCACTTGCATTCACTACCTTAGTAGAGGAGGAGAGGTTTGCTTGTTCTAACGCTCCTGGAAGCTATGTTGTCGGGGGCATTATGCCCATGTTTGGGTCACACAAGGCAAACTGGTCCTAGGTAAAGGTCCAGACTATGTGCAGTTCAAAGGACCCCTATGAGAGAAACAAATACAAGGACTCAGTTTCCCTTGCCCGCATGTGGGTTACTGGGGTACCCCTGGAGCCAGGCCTTGGAGGAAGTCTCGAAGGCGAGTGTCTGATGGTCTGGCTTCTGCCCATGAAGCCTGGCTGGTCGGACCCCAGGGATAGACAAGATTTACCCTGAATACCTCAGGGTTTTAGATGTTTTATGACTCTATTGGTTGACACATCTCTGAAACACCGCAAAGTTATCGGGGTCCGTACATCTGGCTTGGCAAACTGGATTGGTAGCCCCCTTTTTGAAAAAAAAAAAACACTCCAAAATCTGCATTTTCATTCAAAAATAGTGCAAAGTATTACCAGAAAAGTGGAGGTATAGGCTGAATATAACAAGCTTTTATGTACATCAGATTCATAAAAAATAATTCATAGTTGAAGGAAGAAATATCCTTCCAAAGGTAGTCTAACAACAAGCACATTTGTACGGATGGTTAAACTGTGATTAGTTGTGTTTGTCACTGGGGAGAGTGGTATGCCTGGGTTTCCCTCCCAGACCTTTTACCTCCAGGATCCAATCTTGGATAATCAGAAAAAAAATGGATGAATGGATGGATGGGAGGGTGGATAGGTGTAAATATTACACTTATAACCCCTTGAAATTAATTCCTGTCAATGCAATTGTCTTAAACCTTTGTGAAAATCAAAGTGGTTTTGTTTTGTTTCTTTTTTCCGGTTGCTGAGTTCTCATCCCTGGGAGACTACAGACCCACAAGATTTTTTTACTGAGTGTCCTCTAGTCCTCTAGAGAATAACTAAAAGGGTCCTTCACTTAAAGGTCTGCCCTGTGTTTTTGTGTTTTCCTAAAAACCATGAAACACCCCCGAGCTCTCTCCGTGTGTGTGTGTGTGTGTGTGTGTGTGTGTGTGTGTGTGTGTGTGTGTGTGGTGCCCTGTACTTTGTTCAATGTTGCACAGAAAGTGTTCTGAGGGAAGTCTCTGGAGCCATGGCCCTGACCAGGATGAGGCAATTTTTGAAGAATATATTGGCATTTATTTTTACAGAGGTAGGCTTCATGTTGAGAATGGTCTTTACTGTATGCATCATCTGTTACAATGGATTAGTAGGTTTTGGACAGGGCATATATATGACAAATAACATCATCCCTACAGACAGTGGCTTTAGAGTAAAACTTTATTTACATGAAAAAATTGAGAACCGAACAGCGTTCCAAAACAAGGAAGTATGAGTGTTGAACAGCTATTATTACAGAGTCCTGCAGAGTAGCTACGTAATAGACTTGTGAGTACTAAATCTACAGAGAGCATTTTCACTGTAACTGGTGGATGGTCATCACTTTTTAGTAGACTGCACAGTAATCTCCATCTGCCCATCAGCCATGTGTTTGCTAAGGGTTGCGGATCAGTCCACTTACTTCCTGCGGCGAGCAGCAGCTCCCTTCTTGCTACTGTAATGTGACAATTGCCAGGAAAAAATAAAGTCAGACAGTCTATTTCTACTACAACTGTTTCATTAGCTGAGTACATATATAATTCATATAAGACACAATATGATTATAAATCTGAAGCTGTTTAGATTGGCACATTGTGTAAACAACCATGTATCGTTTATGCTGCATGCTACATGCACAACCTCAGGAGGCTTCACTTACCTCTGTAAATTTATGCCAAGTGCAGCAATCGACTTAACATAAATTTGCCTTGACACATAAGGCAGTAATCTTTCTTTGACTGGCATATATGAGGTTTCCACAGAAGGTTTTTTTGGGGGGTGGGGAATGGAGGGGGGTATTGGTTAATTGTACCAGAGACAAGAGAGTATTGAGATGAAGGAGCATATGCTTTGAAATGTGTTGAATATTTATATAATGTGATAAAATGTGAGTAATTCTGGCGTGCATGGCATTACATGATGATGTAAAATTATATGTATGACCAGAATACAATAGAATGGAATGGGATGGAATGGGATGGGATGGGATGGGATGGGAGAGAATGGGATAGTGGCGGTTCTACACAATCACAGCTTGGATCCAGGTGAGAACCCTCTATTTCTCGAAACCACACTACAATTCTGATAAGAAAAGAAAAAGGTATGTTCAATGAAGCATGTTTCTAATCTCGCCTGTAACTTAACTTTACTCCTATCATGATCAACAAATTGCTAAAAACTTGTAGCTCACTTTATCATATCCAAAACTTGTTTGATTTTGAAATAAAAAAAGAAGAAGAAGAAGAAGAAGTGAGCAGGGATTGAAATATTTAAAGCAATAAATTTCTTTCCCATCTGTGCTTCACAGATCTATTGATGTTCGTAATGATCTCTTGATGTTCGTGATACATGCTCCATCTAAAAATACCAAACTACACATGTTGGATTTTTGTGCTCCACAAATAAATAGGATTTTTCTGATTTTTCCTGCAGGAAATGCTCTCTTTGCTGTTATAGTGACACTGGCCCTCCTTGAACCCTGCCTAGAACCGCCACTAGTGATTGGATGTGATATAGCAGACTCATAGATGTCACTTTACTAAACTTACTGTTTCTGGAGTTCATCAATGGGATTTCTGAGTGAGATGACCTGAAAACAGCACAGCAGTACATTTTAACAAGCGTGAAAGCATTTACGAAGGGGAACCAGCTCTCACCTTGATATGTCCAGCTCTCTTCACAAGGGTTGTTGGATCAGGACAGAATAATACTACATAATGTATTCCAGTCTGATGTATTTACTTACACACTGTGCTGGCCATTTAGAGGAGAAAGTGCTTTTAAGATGTCTAGCCTTTATAACCTGATTTTTTTGTTTGACCAACTAAATTAATTATTTCCTGTGATTATAGAAAAAGGAAATAAAGACATGGGAGTCACCTGTTTCTCTCCTTCACGTCTGTCCTGTGAATGTACTGAACAAGCACACACAGAGCATGCTCAGCAGATAGCTCAGACTAAACCTGTAACAACTTACAATTTACTCAGCTCCTCCACTCTCTTACGCAGTGTTGTAACCTGGAGGAGATTGAAGTTGGGTTTAAATGCATCTCAGGTTGAACTTCTCAACCTCGATTTACTGAGAACACTTCTTACTACAATGCGACCCCCCCCCCCAAAAAAACCTCCCACATTTAAATAAATAAAGGGTTAAATATAATCCAATGATCTATTTGCACACATAAAATTTAGTTGGTAGCCCAATCACAACTGTCTTCAGTCTCTAACATAGTGTGGTCGAGAACACATTCACTGTTGAAGCATTCTTCGCAAACAGCCCTTCATGATTGCCGGACATAGGAAGTCATTCATTCATCCATTCATGGGGCTCCCAAGTGGCACACTGACAAGGTGCATGACCATTAACACAGAGTTCGCAAGTTCGAATCGGGTTTAATGCAGACACCTTTGTGGCCAGGAGTCCATGGGAACTAATTGGCTGAGCCCTGACGGGAGGGAGGAACAACATGCGCTCACTTCCCTGTCACTCACAGCGACTTCCAGCCAATCATGGGCGTCTGTGAGCTCATTCATGTGAGGGAGCAGATTGCGCTTTCCCTCCAAGTGTGCTGGACCGCCTCCCCACGTACATATGGCGCCAGAATTGCATGACATGGAGGACGTGTGCATGCTTTGACCCTTTGGTTGATGGTGATCATGTGATAGGGAAGGCAATACCTGATGGTTGGGAATTGGATGTGACTAAAATGGGGTAAAAAGTTTTCATTCATTCATTTTCTGAACCGCTTAATCCTAATTAGGGTCACGGGGAGGCTGGCGCCCATTTCAGCCAACTCTGAGCGAGGGCAGAGTACACCCTGGATAGCCAAGCCATCGTAGGGCACAGAGGAAGACATTTCGAAGACATTTCAGCATTCCACAGAACCTAAATTTTCACATTGCAGAGCAACACGCTCAACTTCGAAAAGAAAATCACCTGGTCAGCCTAGGAGCGCTTGTATGTCTCAGAATATTGAAGCATCGAGGCAACCTGTTGCACAGTCTCCGAGATGTTCTATGCAGAAACATGCTTTGGGAACTGCAAGGAGAATCTTACACAAAGACCTCCCCTTCTATCCATGTAGAAACTGTATTGAATGAAGGTTCATGTGTGCAAATAATTAGATTTTTTTCCCACCTTTACTTTTGAAATGTGGGAAGTTTTATTGGGTTACCCTTTACATCTATTCTTATTTCTTTTTTCTTTCTAAGTGTGTAACAGATATTTAAAATATGCAAATTTCCTACCTCATATTTCTGTTTCTTCAGTCTCTCCATGTGGTCAAACTTCTCAGACTCCAAGGTCTTCAGCCATTCGTGCAGCTCCTTAGCCTTCTCTCTGTGACACCAATCAGTGAGGTTAGATCTTACTGTGCCATCTCCTGGTTCACTGCCAGCACTAAGTCACATCGTAGTTCAGCTTACCTCAGCTTGTCCTCATTGAGGTGGTCAATGTTGAGTGGCTTACGCCTCTCAGCCAGGATCTTCTTCTTCTTTTCTCTCTCTGTCTGTTTCTTGCCACCTCTCTTGGAGTCAGCCTGGAAGTTATACGCAAAGCTAAAATTTAATACATGCATATTTAAGGGACACACATTTTAACGTGTTGAATGTGATAGAACATGCAAAGACAGGACCAAAGCACCTTCTGCAGGTAGCTGCTAAACTGGGAGCCCATGCTGGACAGAGCTGATTTCTTCTTAGCCTCTTCTTCAGCCTTCTTCTTGGCCTCAGCCTCTTCCCTTCTCAACCTTTCTTCCTGTAAAAGTCACAAGTAGGTAAGTAAGAGTGTTTGTTTGTTGTTTACAAATGACCGATGGTGAAAGTGAGACATACTGGAGGGACAGACATACCTCACGCCTTGCCTGGCGCTCCTTCTCTTTCTCAGCCATGATCCTCTGCTGGTCTGCCCTCTCAGCCCTACGCTTCTCCTGTTAATGAACAGAACAAAAACAGACACATGTAGCTTTTATGCCATTCTATGAATTGGATAATCTAATTATTGAGAACACAATTCATTCATTCATTTTGCTTATTCCTAGTTAGGGTCGCGGGGAGGCTGGGGCCCCATCTCAGCCGACTCCTAGCGAGGGCAGAGTACACCCTGGACAGCTCACCAGGCCATCGCAGGGCAGAAACACGCTGTCAGTTATGCAGCCTACTCTTGACGAGCATCTGCAATGGTTCTTTTACATGCCTCACACCACAGACCAGTGAGAGCATTTGGTAACCCAGTTAGCTGCACTGGGGGGACAGCAGTGACAACTGTTGACAGCGGGGCTTGAACCCTTAACCCTGGGATCAGCAATCCAGCACCTTACCACCAGGTCACCACTGCCCCCACAGTGCAGTAGTCCTTAGCAATTGAGTTTGAGCCCTGTGGTTGGCGAGGGCATTCTTAAGTAGAGTTTATATGATCCCCTCTTGCTAGTGTGGGGTTCCTCTAGATTCTCTGGTTTCCTCACACAGTCCAAATGCATGTACATTAGGCTGAATGTAGGTGTGAATGGATGTCCTAGAGAGCTTTCTACCCACTCAGGTAAAGACATATATTATTTTTGTCTGGCTTTATGCAAGTATGTTTCCCCTTTGAGTCTGGTTCGGCTGAGGGTTTTGTTGTGGTGTTTTTCCTTGTCTCAGTCGCTGTGGGCTTGCTCGTTGAGGATGTGGAGGGTTGAAAGAGAACTATTTAAATTCTTTACCAAATCTTTTGTTACTCTGCAGACGCTTTGTGACAATGACAGTTGTAAAATATGCTTCATAAGGAAAAATGAAAAATTGTATTGAATATGTTGCAGTTGAAACCACGGAAACGCAATGCATCATGGGTTAGAATGGTATATACATAATGTATGTATATGTGTGTGTCTGTGTATATATATTAAAAATATATATCACATATAATATATAACAATTTTTTATTATTCATTCATTTTCTAAACCGCTTAATACTAATTAGGGTCGCAGGAAGGCTGGCGCCCATCTCATCCGACTCTAGGTGAGTGCGGTGTACACCTTGGACAGTTCACCAGGCCATCACAGGGTCAACACTCACACAACACACACATTCACACCTACGGGAGATTTGGAGCAGCCTATTGTGCATGTTTTTGGACTGTGGGAGGAAACTGGAGTACCCGGAGGAAATCTCCACAAGCACGAGTAGAACATACAATCTCCACACAGAAACGCCCGATCTGGGAGTCGAACCCAGGCCTTCATGCTGTGAGACGGACATGCGAAGCACTACACCACCGTGCCACCCCAATCTTTTATTATTATAACACAATTAAACAAACTCACAATTCTCTCCTTGAGAGCGATGAGCTCCTCCTCCTCCTTCTTCCTATGCTCAAAGTGAGCATCGATCAGTGCCTGCAGTTCCAGGAGATCCTTGTTCTGACGCTTCTTCTGGATGTCCTGTTTGGTAGACATACAAATCCTAGATTTATGTAAAAGCCCAAAGCGCCATCAGAGTGACTCTTCTACCTGAAGAAAATAAAAAAGTTTTCTGCAGTTAGAGTGTAAGGGAAGTGCACTTACATCAAAGTCCACTTTGTCACCCTCAGGGATCCTGGGTGCGGAAGGCCTTTCATTTTAAAAAAGGAAGGTAAAAAATTTGGTTAGATAGGATGTTCATAAATACTGTTGTAGATAATAAAATCCCTGGGTACACTCCAGAACAGAGTTGAAGAATTAATCTTTGCTCACTGCGTTCACAGTGATGCTGAATGTGGATTCGGATTACTTACTTGAACTTGGGCTTCTCCTCTGTGGATTAAAAGTGAAGAGGGGACAAGTACACAGCATTTTGTTAGAAGTCCACTCATGGTAGTGTATGAAGCAAACTGGTATTTCAAACCAAATCTCAAAAAGGGTAGTAAATACTTAATAGACACATAGATCTTTTACGTATTGGTGAAAAGATTAGGAAACAACAATTTTAATCATCATAATTTAGATCAAAATTAGGCACATATTAATACATGAACATGAACATTACAAAGACATGGGAAATTTGTGAATTAGATACAAAAGTTGTTATATTGAGTTGTTATCATTCTGAGGTTTTAATGATTTAAATTAAACTAATTTATTAATATAAATCAACTTTGCAAAAAATAAAAATAAAAAGACAAAAACAGTCCAAGGCCCAACCCATGTGTGTCAATTTTGGACTGGTCCAAAACGATGTCCATGCTTGATGGCTTAGTTAGTACCTGGTCCTCCCTCTTATATGAGTGGGTCAGTGGTGCATGACATGCAGATTAAATAGCATAGCAGGGTTAGAGGAGTGCGCAGTGGCTGGTGGTTGTTAGCATTTAATATTCTTTCACCCTTTTCCTCAAAGAGATTTATATTTAAATATGGACACACCATTAATTAGAAATCCACCTCTATCTTCGAATACATCTTATCTTTAAGTTTTATTGGCCAATTATAAAGCAGTGCTTCTTGCTCCAAAAGACCATGTTTTACTGGGAGGAACCTCAGTGCACACATTCTCCAACAGACGGAGACTACAAACAGCTGAGACAAGGGACCAGAGTGTCCTTCCAACATACAAAGGTAGAATACATCTGTAATCAACATACCTTCCTCTTCAAAGCCCTCTGCATGCAGCAAGCAATGAAAGCAAAAGCAAAATAGACAAAATTAGCAAAGGCAATACAGCTGTGTATCTGACAAGTTTCATTTTATTTACACGTTGCAATAAAACATACACTAAACAGGAAATGCTGGATTTTTGGCAGATCACCAGTTAGGAGTTTTCCCCATAAATAATTTCCACCAAGCAAATATAATCAGTTCAGGTTTGGTAAATTATAACCACAATCTAAAAGCACAGCCTTTTTGTTACTTCTGAAATTGGGATTATGCTTTGATGAGAGGAGATCTAAATGAAAGCTCAACTCAAGTAGTACACCATTATACATGACTGTATTCTCTACCTCATCAAAGTTCCCATAAGGTTTTGCTTTGAAATATGCATCAAGTACAAATCCTTAAATAGGGCAATGACAATTAACAGCTTAGGAAATACAATGAAGCACAATGACTATGGTACATTTTAATCACCCCAAGTAAGGAAGAGTAATACTATGTATGAATAATACTCCAATAAATCATCAAATTAACTGAGTACTGGCACTGTAATCCACAAACATTATAATAATAATGTGGTGGCTTTAGTCAGTGCTTGCCAAAAGCATTAAGAGGCCACTCTCTGTATCATAGACAGTCGTTATTGCTTAAGCAGAAATGATAATGAGTGATGATGGGTCATCTAGAAGCTGAGGATTTGGTTAAATGGCAATGAAGCAGTGGGGATAGCCTGAAAACTGCATATCATACACTACACAGTGTAAGCAAAACTCAATATATCACCAAGGAGTCGCCTAGTAGTATGAATACATGCTTAACTCGGACAATTCCCAGGTAAGAAGAGGAGGTTATGCATGATTACTCAGGAAACCTGAGTGTGGAAGGTGGGGTAAGGGGTGGGGTCTAACCAAATTAGTGCACTTTGACTGGCCTGTGATGGAATGGAGCGCACTGCTACTTGATGGTGAAGGATGACAGAATATTCCATGCCACATACCTTCTGCCACAGCTTGGGGTTCAGGCTCAGGCTCAGGCTCAGGCTCAGGCTCTGGGGCTACTGGCTCTTGTTCTGGCTCTGGTTCGGGCTCTGGTTCGGGCTCAGCCTCAGGCTCAGGCTCAGCTTCAGGTTCTGGAGCTGCCTCAGGAGCCACCTCTACATCTACTACCTCCTCAGTTATCTCTATGTGTGCAAGGGAGTGGGGATGGGGAAAGGATGGTTATGGTTAGAGAGGTTAGTGGATGGGGCAAAGGATAAGTGATTATTGGATATTAGAGGGAGAAGAGTACGGTTATTTATAGCCTGGCTGGCAAGTTATGGAGTGGAGGGAACACCAAGGCCACTGGGGGTTGCTGTCACTGGAAATGTAGCACATGGTGCAGAAGTGAAGAAAATATTGGTCACAGAAATGATGCAGGAACAGGGACCTAGAAATCACTTAAGAATCATATTACTGCGATTAAGTGACACCAAATACTACTATTAGGCTATTGCAAAAGGTCGGAAGATCTGAGAAAATTATGGCTACTGTCAGTCTTGCATAATTGTTATATTTTAAAGTCTGCATAAGCTACAGAGTAGGTTTGATAATTATTCATTGTCATCATCTTCTTCTTTTTCCACTTAATCCGGAGTCGAGTCGCAGGGGCAGCAGACTAAGCAGTGAGGTCCAGCCATCCCTCTCTCCAGCCACTTCCTCCAGCTTTTCCAGGGAGACACCGAGGCATTCCCAGAACAGCCAAGAGACATAGTCCCTCCAGCGTGTTCTGAGTCGACCCCGGGGTCTCTTCCTTGGTGGACATACCCGAAACACCATACCAGGGAGGCATTCGGGAGGCATTATAACCAGATGGCCAAGCCACCTCAACTGGCTCCTCTCAATGTGGAGGAGCAGCAGTCCTACTCTGAGCTCCTCCCAGGTGGCTGAGCTTCTCACCCTAATCTCTAAAGGAGAGCCCTGCCACCCTGCGAAGGAATCTCAGTTCAGCTGCTTGTACCCGCGATCTTGTTCTTAACCCAAAGCTCATGCCCATATGTGAGGGTTGGAACATATATCGACTGGTAAATTGACAGATTTGCCTTCCAGCTTAGCTCCCTCTTCACCACAACTGACCGGTACAAGCACCGCTTTACAACAGAGGTTGCACCGAGCCGCCTGTTGATCTCCCGCTCCATCCTTCCCTCACTCATGAACAAGACTCCGAGATACTTAAACTCCTCCACTTGGGGCAGGACCTCATTCCAGACCCAGAATTCCACCCTTTTCCGGCTGAGAACCATGGCCTGGGATTTGGAGGTGCTGATTCTCATTGTGACTGCTTCACACTCAGTTACGAATCGCTCCAGTGAGAGCTGCACGTCCCAGATTGATGAAGCCAAAAGGACACTTCTGTGTAATCATTCAGTCGAGCTAAATAATCAGTTTAGAACACAAGCATAGCTAAGCAAAAGAAGAAGAGATCAATAAGCTAGCAGGTAACCTGGTCTGGACTGGAATTGAAAGCGTCAAATGATTTATGGGTCCATAAACAATACAAAGTGACAGTAAAAGACAAAAAGATGATAAAGTTAAAGCAAGCAAGCACATTAGCATCGAGCTGGTAGTAAAACAATGGGGAGTTGTTTTGGGTAATAATCAATATTAGAAAATTAGCATCGCTAAACAATTAGTGTTGATGACAGTAAAAGGTCCATCTAATTTTTGTGTTTTACCTTCATCGCCAACTTCTTTTTTAATTTGTAAAAAGAAAGCAGGAGATTAGCACAGTCTTCAATAGTGTCCAGCTGTGCACAGATCAGCGAGCTGTGTACAGCTGGAGTCATGCCAAGCATACACTGTCCATTCCTCCACAGCTGATAAATTCATACATTTGTTCAGTAAGAACATCAGAAGACAATGAACTCATCAAATTTCATCAAATGTAAAGGTATGTGACCTTATTCAGCTGTGGAGTATGCAAAGTATATTTTATCAAAATAAAGCACAGAAATTGTTACACATTGATTCGTATTTCGAATTGATTGCTTAGAAATTGAATGGTTTAAGGCTTACATGGTATTTAGTGACACAGTTGCTTACACTCTTAGAAAAAAAGGTACTGTCTAGAGGTTAAAGGGTTCATGTGTCCCTGTGTTGGGTTATACAGATCTCCATGAGGGCTTCCTTTTAAGCAGAACCCATTTGAAAAGCTAGAACCATTACCCATTAAAAGAACTCTTGCGGAATCAATTTTTGTAAGAGTGTATAATCTAACTATCAGGCTTTGCTGGCACTTGTGGTATCATGCATAGTTAAAAAAAATGTAGAATATGTCTCTTGTATCAAAAAAGCATCATATAACCAAAAGGTTAATATTAAAACAAACTAAATGTAGAGATATATTTATGAATAAGGAAGCTATAAATGACTCAGAATCAAATAATTTAAGAAATAATGACTTTTGATAATTGCTAACTTTAAGACTGATTTAGATGAAGAAAGACGTTATTAAAGTGAACGTAGCAGTACTTACCCTGCTGCTCACTAAAATACAAATAAAGCAGAAAATGTAGTTAGTTTTTATTATATGTATCCCAGTGTTGAATTTAATGCTTATATAAGTTGATTAATGCCTTAGAAAGAAAACTCACACATCATCTGCGTCAGACATGATGATAGTGGACTTTGTGACTGAAAAAGATAAATAGATCTGATTCTTGTGGTAGAAGCACAGAGTGGGTCATGTTCAACCCGAGACTATATATAACAGCACTTGGAAAATACTTATGCCTCCAAACTCGCTGTGCTAAGCTATGACACTGCCAGAAGAGAAGGCATATTAAAAAACAGTGTAGACAGGAACGGCCATCAGTGATACTGGAGTTCCTTTAACTTTTCCAAACCACATTCCTGGGTTAGTGCAGTGACACTGTCAAAAATCCCGCTAAGATAGACAGCAACAACTAGATTATTAGCTATAAAAAATCGTTTGAAATCCAAGCTGTACTGAGTGTTAAGTGAGACGTCTCCACATGTGGTTTATGGCAGTAGTATTTTTTGACTTGCTCTGGGAGATTAATGAGCATGTCAACATACTGGGTTCAACTGTAAGTACAGAGGTCAATTTCCATCATTC
This sequence comes from Euristhmus nudiceps, assembly GCA_030068295.1. Taxonomy (NCBI): domain Eukaryota; kingdom Metazoa; phylum Chordata; class Actinopteri; order Siluriformes; family Plotosidae; genus Euristhmus; species Euristhmus nudiceps. Next base: position 19,164,703 of record JAQNCB010000007.1, on the reverse strand, counting down.
AGTACAAATCATTTAGTGCGTGTGTGTGTGTGTGTGTGTGTGTGTGTGTGTGTGTGTGTGTGTGTGTGTGTGTTTGACTGAATTATCAAATTTTGTTACCATGTTTTTATGTATTTTATACTGTTTATATATTACATACTGATTAACATCTAAGCATTGAGTTAGCTGAGTTAGCTCCATTATATCTGCGTTAGCCAGGAGAGGCCAGAGTCAGCACTAATGTGAGACATCATTTAAGGTTTCCTGTGTGTAAGCGTTCCATCTTTAACAGGTGCAAGTGCCTTCCTAACATGGTTCAGGATCCAGTTTCCATCATCCAGATCAGATTCTTTTTCTTGGAATAGTATCTGTAGCACATGCTTCATTCCCTTATGTGGTTGTGGCAGATGCATATGCAGGTTTGGAACTTTTGTAGAATTTTGTCACACCTTTAAGGCATAGTCAAATCGAAAGGGAGATGAAGTCACAAAACCTGTTCACAGCCAATTTTCAGTTCATCTCATAAATATTAGTCAACATTCAAAATTTCTGTGTTTGGATTCTTATGTTTTACATGTTTTTTTTTTTTTTTTTTTACAATTTATACATAAAATTCATATTTCACATGAACTATCCTCCGTAAAATTCCGAGGCCCTTGGAAATTACCATTGGGTTAACATTAAACTGAACATGACACTATAAATTACTAGGGTGTTCTTATAGTTTACATCACTTTGTTACAATAAATATCATACAATTATTGAAACTAACACCGGCCTGCACACTGAACACTGAACCAAACCATTCAAAAAGTTACACTACTACAGCATATAACACTAGATATAACATATAATGCTAGCTACAACATATAGCACTAGATAAGGCATATAACACTAGATACTGTTAATATATTGTACACAAAATAAACACACGTGTACTCACACAACTACATGATAGCCCATCGAAAATATAAATAATAATTCATAATTGCACCAGAAACTATCTTTAGTGTAACATATACATTTTTACTTTAACTTTATAAATCATAACATGACTCCTGTTGTATTACAATAGTATTACATATGCATTAGCAACATCCATACATACCTTGTCTTATTTAACTTTACTGCAATCTTATTGAACATTTATGCATACATTTTCTTGAATTAGCATGCACGCTATGGTATTCGGTACATTTCTTAACAAATAGTGAAGTATTTACTCAGAACCTGTTGCAGCTCCCTCGATACACTAGCCTTTGCTCCCTATCATCTCCATCCTGTCATCTGAGAAATTGCAAGGGTTTCAATCATCAACAGCTGTGTAACATGTTGTGTTGGTTTGGGTGATGATTAAAACCCCGGTTGTGGACTATCCTCCGTTTTAAACCCTGTTATGTCCCAGCATAGTGGCAATGCTTTTTGCACGCTATTGATATACAGTTGGAGCAGGATGCTCGCTTCTCCACTTACTGCTTTCACTCACTCCCACTCACACGCACTGCCATTTTCCTTTCATGTCCATTACCGTTCACTTTCTGTCTCAGTGTCTGCTTTTTCTGTCTTACCTCAGAAAAGCTGAAAAGAAGTGAGCTCCCTGGTGGCGGAGACTGGCTGTAAAGTTCTGCAAACATCCAGGGCCGATTAAGTCCTTCTGTTATAGTGATACTTGATCTGTGATGGTCTCCTATTGGCCAAGAGGGCATGGTGGGAGGCCAGGTCGAGGTCTTGGCCTAGGCACTCAATAAGGAGATGAAATGATTGGGGGAATGTGGACAAGGCACAAGTTTAGAATGGGGCAAGACGGCATCGCTATATTTGCTGTTGCATAAGGCTAGCAAACTGAGCATTACGTCTGAAAGTGAGTGGGACAGGCACCCTAGACTAGTCATAGGATTAGAGCTGGGTGCTTCCTCAAGAAAGGGTTTACATGTGAGCAGATGGGAATACATCTGCGGGGAAAGCATGGCGTCAAAGTGGGATGCGATGGATCTCACCTAACTTTTTGAACAATAAATTTGTTGAATGAAGAACTATACCATATTCTTTTAGCTTTCAAACCAAACTATATGTGTAGCCTATCAGCAAGCCTTCTCTGGGCAAAGCTCACTAGTCCATTGCAGGGCCAAAACACACACACACACACACACACACACACACACACACACACACACACACACACACACACACA
>JAQNCB010000007.1:18987046-19000332 GCA_030068295.1 Euristhmus nudiceps | reverse complement strand
GTATATATATATATATATATATATATATATATAAAAATTAGTTACTTCATAATTTTTTTTAAGTATGCATGTGCTTTTCTGGGTGTGTTTCAGTGTATTGTGTACTTAAAAGCACTCTTTGTTAAAGCGTCTTTCTGAACAGACTTATTCTAGAGTCGTATGTTTTTGGAAAATGACTCAGATTTTATTATTATTAATATTCAAAAGTTTTTGGCTTCCTGTACTCCAGTGTGCAGTGAAGTTGAAATGGTGAATTGTCACCTTTAATTTTAGTGTTTGGACAGTTATGAGTTGAACCATATTGGAATTCCAACACTCTTCATAAGCAATCTTCACATGTCTCTGGCTCAAACAGAACTGAACAGTTGGCTATCAAGTTGCTTTTGGCTGACTGGGTGTCATTTTATTACTGCATGATGCACAAATGTGGCGTTGGCATCTTGAGTTTGTTACTGTTTACGCTTGAACATGAGGACTAATGATGTAAGGATTCTAGTTAAGTAGGTCATTCTGTGAAACACAAATCCAAACAGATCAACAGGCGACTGACAAAGGAATAAGCATGCCAGTGGAAACTGTTTGCAACAACAATCTCTTTTTAAAGCAGTGAAAATGCTGTGTTGAGTTTCTGGCCAAGGAGTGTTGCAGCGGTGAATGGCTCAAAACTACTTTGGATTATTAAGAAAAATGTTGAAATAATGACAAGAAGCACTCCATGATTTAAGCAGAGGCTTTTCACCGAGCAACACAGAGATATTGCAGCAGATTGATGCATATGCATAGAAACTAATGTGTATATAATTAGGCACTGCCTAAAAGTAGAGCTCCCATGTGATTTAAATTTTTTGACGGAATTCTCTCAAACCCCATACACACATCCTATGTGTGTCAAGATTAATTCATTTTATAACTTGTTTATAGAGGGGAATAAAAATAATGTAACCAAACACGCACTCTTAGACTTGACATGTAAAGTGCACCATTTAGAAAGCTAAGATTTAGAGAACATTTCAGTAACACAAGAATATAAATGGTTGTTTATTTATTTCATGGCATTAACGATGATGTCACATCGCATGACCAGACTATTATACACCTCCTGTTCTCCATATCTCCCAGAAATATTTTCTCAAGTTTTTTCTTTTTTTCGATATATAAATTTTCAAAGAATAATGCAGGGTTCCCATGTGTACATATACGCTAGACAAGAGGGACAGACATACATACGCTATTGGCTTTTCTTTCTATAGGTTTATGTTCCAGAAAACAACTGGATGGTTAGACACTATTTCTTCATCAATGGTGCTCTGTTTATGCAACTTGTGGGCTCTTTGGTCATCCCGAAGTAAACCTTAGTGAAAAATAGTGTGTGAAAAAACCATACAACAGTGTGTTCTTTAATTAGAAATGGGTCCAAGGAGACCCATTTTATGGTGCAACGAGCCCTTAATTACCCTTCTTTACCCCTTAATTTTTCCTCTGTCATTCTTGCTTTCTGACTTAATTTTCCCCAGTACAAAGTCTCTCATCATACATAAGCTACCAATTCAGGCAGGTGAAAGCTAATAGACTTCCTCTGAGACCCCTGAGGACCACCACATCCACCCATCGCTTTTAAACTGCTGCTTATACTGTGTCCCACAGCAGTGTAAAGCACTTGAAGGAGTGGGTACTGTCTCCCCTCTACCACAAATCCGAACCGACGAATACCCATGATTGGTTAAAACTGTAATGAGTGTATTCCTCCACCTCCCCACCCAGAGAGCATGGGCAATTTTGATTCCTTGGCTCTGTCATCATTGGGATTTGAACGTGTGACACTAACACATGGGTGGGCAATCCTTTTGGCTCGGGGGCAGCATTGACTTTTAAAATTTGACAGACGGGCCGGGTCACCACAAGATACGATAACAAAATGCATTTTACGCTTGAAAATGCATTTCAAACATACACAGAAAAAAGAATTAAAGTATTGATATATCTTTTTGTGGGAACAATGTAGTTGATCACCCATTTTTGCCAGTGCACCGATGTCTGGTGGTAATTCTGTTGTGGCGATTCTCAGAACAGATTTAAGGTATTCATCACTCAACTGGAATTTGTGGGGTGCATTGTGGGTGTTCATCACACTAAAAGTCTGTTCACACACATATGTAGAGCTAAACACCACCAGCATCCTCTGTGCCATGTTCTAGATGTTTGGAAATTTGGCTGCGATTAATGAATCATAAAACTCATCCAGTTTAAGGGAGTTCTTTAACATCATGTCACATTGGGGATCAATTAGGTCCAACTGAAACGCTTGTGGCACCGTTTCAGGGTCTTGTGAGAAGGGACATGACACCAGCTGAAGTGCCCTGTCAGTTTTTCCAAAATCACAAAACCCGCGGCAGAATTCTTCATGCAGGTCATTCATTGATTTTCTGTATTTTTCACATGTTGCAGGGCCTCTTTTAATGTAGCCAGTGTGGGGAAATGAGCGAATGACTTGTCTGGCATTTGCTTTGAAAATAAAACTAGCCTGCTCTTGAAGGATCTGACGTTTACTTGCATTTCATGCACAAACTGGTTTTTCCCTTGTAGCCTCACATTCAGCTTGTCCATGTGTGTCAGTATGTCCACAATAAAAGCTAAATCACAAAGCCAATCTGTGTCATTCAGCTCAGAAAAATTGTCAGTGTTCTCAAGTAGCTCCAAAAATGAAATAATCTCCTGTTTGAGCTCTGACACTTGTTTACATACTTTCCCCAAACTTAACCAAAGGACATTAGAATGGTAAAGCAAGTAACTGTGATCAGCGTCAGTTTCTTCAAGAAAATGATGAGGTTCTCTTGCTCGAATAAAACTAACTAGTTTCACAACTGGCTTCACTACGTGGTCAAGCTGCAACACGGATTTACACAGTGCTTCCTGGTGAATTATGCAGTGTAGGAAAATTACCTCCGGCTCAGGGTTGTCCTCTTTCACCCTGTCCTGGATTCTTTTGAGCAGCCTGACGGTTTTCCCATCAGATTTGGTGAGCCATCTCTGGTAACGTTGGCGAGTGTACTCCAAGGTAACTTGTGCCTCTTTATGATCGATGAAACGCTGTTATATAAATCCTCTCCCAGTGTTTTTACTTTCATGGATTCCATCGTCAAAAACTCCTCTGTTATCTCAAAATTTTCATTAATCCCTCTGATAAAAATTAAAAGCTGAGCAGTGTCCTTTATGTCATTGCTTTCAACCAGTGCCAAAGAATATAATGTAAATGACCCCGCTTTTTGTTACGCTTGCTAGTTAAGTGTTCATCAATTAGTTAATCACGCCGAATCACTGTCCTGCATGATGCGCTAATTTTTTCAAATTTGTTCTTGCTCTCAGGACACCTGCTGTCTCTACCATGCACTCTTTGAGATACTCCCCTTCGGAGAAAGGGTTGCTGGCTTTTGCGAGTTTGAATGCCAGTCAATAATTTATCCTCGTGCTTGATTCTTGGATAGAAGTTGCTCAGATAAAGGTGTTTTGCTGAGCCTACAAGCTTGCTACCAACCTATCAGAGGTAGCCATATGTTCTTGTGATGACAAGTTGTTGGCGTAATTTACATGCTTGGTGAAAAAATGGCGGCACTCACTGTTGACTTTTCTTTCCTTTGACATTGCTGCAGATGGGCTCTGTGTAGTAGAAGAATGATAACAGGAAGTGGCTCGAGTGCTGCAAAATGAACTGACAGCGCCTAATGCGCCACTTGCTATTGAAATGAAGTCATTATAAGTCAAAATCTAATGAATGCAATCAATCATAAACATCAAACATGAATCATGTACCAATCAATCTTCGATGGGCTGGATTAAAAAGAACAACGGGCCCGATGTGCCCCGCGGGCCGTAGTTTGCCCACCCCTACCCTAACAGCAGTAGGGCAAGTTTTTCACAATATTTCAAATGCTTAAGAAGCTTTTTTTCAAAGATTTTAGGTATCGGATATGAACAACAGGGAGTTTAAGTAAGTATTTCAGCCGCAGCCGAGCTGCACGCCTTTCCATAGCGTGCAACCTTACAATGCGGATTGAAGCGATGGGGTTGCAACTCCACACATCGCCATGTGACAGCAGTGACAAGCATTGAGAGTGGGGCTTGAACCCCCAACCTTGGAATCAGCAATCCAGCACCTTAGCACTGGGGGTTTCACTAGAGCTTAATTGCATTTTATATTTCAAGTTTAGAATCAGGCAGAATAAAGTTTAATAAATCTAATTTAATTATCCACCTGAAATCAGGAACACTATGAAAGCTATGGAGGCAGCTGTAGCCTAATGGTTAGAGAAGTGGCTTTGGGACCGAAAGGTCACTGGTTTGATTCCTGAACCAGCAGGGAAAATGTGTGGCAGTGAGCTGCACCTTCCCTTCATCCAGCTTCATGGAGCAAGGCACCTAACCACCAGCTTCCCCTGTGTGTGTGTGTGTGTGTGTGTGTGTGTGTGTGTGTGTGTGTGTGTGTGCGTGCGTGCGCGCGCTCACTTTGGATGGGTTAAAAGGCAGTAATTTCTCTTGCGGGATTAATACAGTATAGGAACAAAACACGCACACACAAAAAACACTTAAATGAACTGACTAATGTCCACAGAGTGTAGGATTCTAAAGGGATAAAATGAGCATGAATTTCACTGAATGAAAGCACAAAATCTCTACAGTATAACTGCATTGGCTATGCTTGGCAGAGCATCCCTGAGGAAGATGTCCAGTTTCTGGTGATGTCTATTGCAGTCATCAATAGCAAGGGATTTTCAAACAAGTACTACACCGGAGAGGTTTATTTAAAATTATACTGCTTTTGGTCCTCTGGCAGAGAATAGATGATGTATATGGCAGTGTTTCCTGCATGATTTACTTAGTATACATGTAAATCTCTTTAATTACATCTGATGGTCTGTACTTTTTCCTTACTGTGATTATTTGATGTCAAATCTGCAGAAGCTCAGAGCTAAAACAACAAAAACCATGCCATTACTCAATTACTTACAGACTGTACTGTTAAATGATGTGATGTGATGTTCAGGCCAGTGCAAACACACACTGACTTATTCCCGTAACCCTGTGTTCCCGGTCTGGCTCTTTAGAAACGCTGACACACAAACGATACAGCCATTTTTTCCTTTTCTGAGTGTGATTCCCATGGCGGGAAACAAAAATAGCTGTGAAAAATATCGGTATTGTTCTGGTGGCAGCATCCTTGCTACCTTATTGATGTTAGAGGACTAAAGGCAGGGCCTGGCAGGAGGCAGGAGAGCACAGAGCAGCTTGTGTCTTCTGCCTTCTGTCTGTATATTTTGGAGATAGAGACAGTTTGGTTATTAGGCTTGAGACCCATTGCGGTTTACTTTTCTGGACGTCTTCCACATCTAAGTCCACATCAGGTCTCTTCATCCTGTCCAATTTTTTTTTCTGTGCCTCTTCTCCATCTTCATCTTTCCTTTTCATCTCTGTGTGCTATAGTTAGAATCTCTCTTCTCCTGTCTTGGTCTTGCTCCCAGCCAGTGGCCTCTCAGGGACGTTCAGCTGCACAAGACCTCGTCTGGCAGTGTGAATACTGCATGCACTTATGATATTTCACTCCTATATGGTTTTCCTAGTGTTTGAACTTTATAGCATTCTGGGCAGTGTATTGGTCATAAGTAGCAAATTGGAAAAGTGGAGGATTTGGGGTAGTGTTGTGCAAAAATGAGCAATGGCTGAATTTATGTACATTTTAGTTCTGGGGTTCTGGTCATTAAAACTCCTTTCACAAACAGTCTGTGAATACGAATTTAACAGGGCTGCGATGGAACAGTTAAACCGCTGCTCCTCCACATTGTGAAGACCCAGTTAAGGTGGCTCGGGCATTTGGATAGAATGCCTAATCCCAAACACCTCCCTGGTGTGGTGTTTCGGGCATGTCCAACCTCGGGCTGACCTAGAACACTCCGGAGGGACTATGTCTCTCGGCTGGTCTGGGACCGCCTCGGTGTCCCTCCGGAAGAGCTGCAGCAAGTGGCTGAGGAGAAGGACATCTGAACCTCACTGCTTAGGCTGCTGCCCCACAACCCGACCCCGGATCATGTGGAAGATGATGATGATGATGACGATGGAACGGACTGGCAGAGATTTGGGAAAGGTGGATTTTAAAAAATTTGTAGTTGCGTTCACATATAAACTATATTGTACATCCGTTGAGGGGAAAACACATCTGGTCTGTAAATGCCAAATTCAATGATGTTCATATGAGATACATGTGATTTGTTACAAAAAAAAAAAATCCTTGTACAATGTGTCTGCAGTGGGTCATGTTACATGACATATGCACACTTAACCAAACCCCATCTTAAAAATGTTTGCATTGAATGTAGGGCATTATAGAACTATTGTATGTCTATCATAGCACATCTGAGATTAGACGGCATCACTCAGCATAAATAGATGATGGACCTTTCGTCAAGACTTGCGCATGAGATGGATTTTTTTTTCAACATGTTCAAAACTCAACAACAAGAGTCTAGAGGGTCATTTTCTGTCATACTCCCACAAACACCCAATTTTTCTCATGGACCTGTTATATACATGGTATGTGAAGCATTGTTGGTTCACCTTTGTTCAAAACCATGGCTTGGTTATGTTTGGGTCAAATGTCAGTCCAGCAGCAATGCATAAGTCAAAGGTTAAGTGGTACTGACAGTTAGATTGTTTGGCAGAGGGGCTTGTATTACTACAGTACATGTTGTAGTATATGGAAATAAAATTAGATATTGGAATAAATCAGGGTTTTTTTTAATTATTATTATCATCATCAAAATTGTGTTCCTTTATGGTAAAGCTACTTGATATAATTGATACATAACTTGAATAATCTTATTATTTAAAAAGGTGATATTCCGTGTACAAAAGCCAGAGTCAGTAGCCGAGGATGAGTTTGATTTAACCCACACCTTCGGCTGCCTCTCAGCTCACACTGCACCCAACTCCCATAGTCCTTCCCACAGGTCATGGGTCCATTGGAGGGCAGACCCATATCTCCTCTTCAGGCTGTGCCCAGCTGTGCTCCATGGGCAGAAGACCAATCACGAGGCGCTCACCTTCAAGCCTCTGGCTCTAGGGGTACTCTGTTAACTTGCATCTGGGTATGGGAACTGAATCCTTGTGCTCATTTTGCTTCCGGGGTCTTCTGAACCGCACTTAGTCTGGACCTTCACCTAGGACCTGTTTGCCTTGGGTGACCCTACCAGTGGCATAATGCCCCCAGCAAACATAGCTCCCAGAATCACAAGACATGCAAACCTTTCCAACACGATAAGGAGGTAATTCAAGGAGGGGTACTACCTATGGACACACGCTTTTTTAGTGACTGAAAGAAGTGGATATAAGCAGCTGAAATGACCTTCCTTTGCAGGGTGGCAGGGCTCCCCCTTAGAGATGGGGTGTGAAGTTCGGTCATCCGGGAGGAGCTCAGAGTAGGACCGCTGATCCTCCGCGTTGAGAGGAGTCAGTTAAGGTGGCTCAGGCATCCGATTAGAATGCCTTCTGAACGCCTCCCTGCATTGGTTTTTTTGGGCCAGTCCAATTGGGAAGAGAACCCGGGGTCGTCCCAGAACACGCTGGAGTTTTCATGTCTCTCAGCTGGTCTGGTCTGCTGCCCCCCCAACCATACCCTGGATTAAGCTGAAGAAGGAGATGAGAATTATTTAAAAAGCAAATCTAACAATGAACATGAGATTGGCAAAGCATGCATTATGGGCTTTGTATATTTAAGATGGAGAAACACACTGCACTTTGTGTACTGCTTTTAATTCCTTCCTTTCTTCCTTCCTGTCTGCACCTTCATGGTCATGGAAGAACGAATGAAGAGATTTACAGTCTGCCAGCAGCGGCGCTGAGCATCACGTGTCTGTCCAGTGACTGTGATCAGAACAAAACAGCCGCTTTTCTTTAACAGTGTTCTGAGAGAAAGAGTGAGAGTGAGGGCTTTTTCTGAGTCTTTTATCTGATAGCTCCAGTCTCTGTTCTTTGATCTTGTCGATGCCAAGCCACAGTCCACATCCAGATGGAGAGATAAGAACAAAAGACTGCAAATGCCGTGAAATAGAGAAGGTGGCAAAGACGAAAACATGTCTGTGGTGTTGCTTAGCACAACATAATCTCGTCCCCCAATGCAGACTTTAAAGGGGAATGTCATTAAGGTTTATGGATCATCATGCGTTTGACCTCCATCGGGCAGCATAAGGCTGCTGAGACTGTGAGAGGACAAAGCTAAAGCAGCCAAAACTGTCGACAGACTCTCACGTCTTTCCTCATACAAATTTCTCTCAGGAATTGCTTTGGCCTCAACACTGTTTTCCCACAAATCACTTCTTTCAGTCGGTCGGGTCAGTTTCCCCTCATAGTCGCTGCTTTTGTACATAAAACCCAAATGTTCAGGTTAAACGCAAGCCTTCATTTACTTGTGCTCCTGATGGGGTCACTGTCTGAGAAAGGTGTTGACACTTATGATTCTTCTGAGAAGAGGAGGTAAAGAAGGAGGAAAGGAGGATTGGGCTGAAAGAACAAGGGAGGAAGGGTTGAGCAACAGCACCTCCCGAACGAGCCAGGTGCACGATTGGAAAGGTTCAGTGTTTCCTGGCGAAGGCATCTGTTGAGGGTTGTGACTTCAACATTGGATGCTGGAGACTCTGAGTTTTAACCAATGTCTTCAAAGATCTGTATCACAAGTGTTGGGTGTCGGTAGACCATTGCAACCTGACTGAATTCATATAGTTTCCTTTAACCTGGTTACAGGGTTAGTGTTGTGTCCCAGAGGGGCTTGATTGTTTATGATTATGAGCTACACCAGGCCTTAAGGGTGTGCTTCTCATTCACATGTGTTTTGTTTTGTTTGGGTCTGTTGTGGTGCGGGTTTTTGTCCCCATAGTATTTTGATGAGCCAGCACTTATTCCCAGTACATGCTGAATTGGTTACACGGCATCTTTAAAATGTTGTGTGTATTTATTCTATCCATGTCCAGCTTCAATGATGTCACTGCTCTCTTTGAGTGGTATGCTTGTGTGTGAATGCTGAATGGGTGGGTGTCTTGCGAACCAGCGATTCAGGTTTCCTCCGTGTTAACATTAAAACCAGATGTTTTGCATTTAACTAGGGTAAGTACCTGCTTATGAACTTGAATTCTTTTGGACTTAACCTTGGTTTCAGTTGCTGCCATAAGTAAACCTCTAGAGTGCTTCCTTCTAAACCCTCAATTAATTTACCTGTCTTCCCAGTGGTGTCATGAGGCAAAGATGGTAGTGCAAGGCTTTTCTCGACTCGAAAAATTTAATTGGCAACAGCAGAGTTCATGTTACTCCATCTAGTGTGTGTGTGATGTTTAGCCCCTAATGGAGCGCTTCATATTTCAAAGTGGCAGTGGATCACGGTTGGCTGTGGTTTTACACAAGCGAGGACACTGATGGGATCAGAAGGTTTTACTCAGACATACTCAGGAGATCACATTAATACAGCAGGGTTTTAGGGGTAGCCGACATGATAAAGACAGCGATTGAGAATAGCCTTTGAGCATACATGCATACTGGTTCATGAGCAGTTCCAATTTTGCTCATTTAAGTGTGCAGTCGGGTTTGTGTTTGCTTGGCGAAATCAGAGAGCCGAAGGAACCTGATGCCCCTACTTGAGTACAGTGCTCTGGGCAGGCGATTGGAGCCTGGCTCCTTAGGCTTATGAGTAAAGGACTCCAGATGTCTCTGGTACAGTTTCTGTGTGTGTCTGTTCCAGAGAGCTATGCAGCCAGCTGGCCCCAAAGCTACACACTTATGGGAGCCAAAGAAAGAGACGCAAACACACTCTATCTTTCTCTCACTGCTTCATTAATGACAACACGGCCTGGCTGTCTCTGCCTGTTGACATGAGTGGAGAAAATGATGATGGAGGCAATGCTTGTCAAGCATCTTTTGTTTCCTGTCCAGTTGGAGAAAGCGATAGGGCTTGAGGAGTGACAGACTGTGAAATCGGCTCAGATCAAAAATAACCAAGGTGCTTAATATTTACGTATGGTGATGCGTAATTGTTCAAAGAAACAATATAAGAGAGACAGGATAGAAACTGTGAGAGAAAATGACTTGAATCTGATCCAAATATGTATTTCTGTGTGACAGTGGTATTACAGAAATGATACTTTCCACTACATACCAGGATAGTGTTGGTTCTAGACAAATTTTAGTGTGGGGGCCAGGTGTGGCCAGTATTTAATCAGAGGGGGCACATTAAAAACAGCAATGATGGCCATAGACATGGGCCAGCAGATGAGATGTGCTGCAACATCTCTCACTCCCTGGCTCTCTAAATTTTCCCGTGTGGATAAAGGCAATAAGCCTAAAAATGCATTTAAAAAGCAACAACAATCATATTAAAGCATTTATATTATTTATTTTACTTTAGGCTATGAAATCATGTTGAAGATTTTTTCACGTAGTTAAAAATGCATTGACTGATGGCCATCAAGAAAGTAAAATAAAATACAACATAAAGTGTTAAGATAGGAGCTATTATAAGAGATCTTTATTGTCACTTTTGTATGAACAATGAAAATACATTTGTCAGCTCTTTTGTTTAGCAGAAATTTAGAAAAGAAAAGTAAAACAAAAACAAATAAGGGACTACACTAAGCTATACATGTGCATACACCATGCATATATACATATACCTACATGTGCGCACACAGTTGCATGTACACACAAATATTATTTATTTATATATATATATATATATATATACACACACAGTATGTATGTATGTATTACATATTCCACATTTGTAGACTTTGTACGTATATTCATCTATAGACACGTATACAGAAAATTGAGTGATATGTTAAAGGTGCATGATATGCACCGCATAAGAGGTAGAGCTTTAATTATAAGGTGCATGGAGATAAAATGTTATGATGTCCGAGACCTGCTCTGATCATGAGTATTGCATTGAATTACACTTGAAGCATTAAATACGAGTATTGCACTTTGTGTTATTGTACTGTCCAGGAAGATGGACTGAATGATGATTATTCAGTCAATGTGTGTGTGTGTGTGTGTGTGTGTGTGTGTGTGTGTGTGTGTGTGTGTGTGATGGTGGTGGTGGGGTTACACTTTTAACAGCTTGTGAGTAAAAGCTGTTCTTGAGTCTGTTAGTTTTTGTTTTAAGTGTCTTGTACCTTTTCCCAGAGGGGAGAAAAGGGGGTGTCCAGGGTGTGTGGGGTCCCTGATGATTCCACTAGTTCTCCTCTGTAATCTGTCAGTGTAAATGTCACTGAGGGGGGGTTGTGAAGTTGAAATTACCCGCTCTGCTGTCCTTACCACCTGCCGCAAGGCCTTCCTGTTCTCTGCACAACAGCTACTGAACCACATTGTACAGCAGTAGGTCAGGATGCTCTTGATGGCAGAGGGGTAAAATTTTGTCAGTAGGGGTCGGGATAGACGGACTTGTCGGAGCTTTCTGAGGAAGTACGTCCTTTGTTGGGCTTTCCTCACCTGGTGGGAGACATTTGTGGTCCAGGTTTGAGGTTTGAGGACCCAGGTTTGAGGTCAGCAGTGGATGCAGACTCCAAGAAACTTGAAGCACTCCACCCTCTCTACCGCCTCTCCATCGATGTAGAGAGCAGAGTGTTCAGTTTGTTTATTTCTCCTAAAGTCCAGTGTTATCTCCTTGGTTTTGTTATGTTAAGTTCTAGGTTGTTGGCATCGCACCATCGCTGTAGATGCCGGACCTCCCTCCTGTAGGCTGACTCGTTATCTGTTATCAAGCCTATGACGGACGTCTGCAAATTTGACAATGGCGTTGCTGGTGTGAGAGGGGGGAACAGTCGTGTGTGTGAAGAGAGAGAAGGGGAGGGGTGCAAAGAACACACCCCTGTGGTGTTCAGAGTGAGAGTGGACAGTATCAGCCATTTCAAATGGCTTATGCCTTTAAGAATGGGCTACTCATTGAGAGAAAGCAAAACCCGATATCAGTTATTGGGCCAATCAGAACCATAGCACACAACTAACATTTGTACACCAAACTCATCTGTATTCGTGGCGACTAGAGTTGAGAGTCCAGTCTTCAGACTTAATTGCAAAATCTGCTGCAGAGTGCCCGAACATATAGCAGCTCACACAGGTGTGCATGTCATGCTGACTTTAATTAGTCACAGACAGAGTGACTTAGAAGGATCTGGTAATTGAGGAGTGATAGTTCTTCAAACATACATGAAAATTAAGAACATGCAGTGTTGGCCATCTGTGGATTGAAGCTAGTTTTGAATAGGTGTTCAATCATACTCATGCAACAAAGTAGTACTAACAAAACAACTGATTCAAGTTAATGTAATCACACTGAAATGAGTAATCACTCATTTTCAATTAATAGCTAACGTTATGTTGCGACAACATTTAAAAAATATCTTAACCCTAACTGGCAGTACCGCTATGGCCATATCAACAACAAATCACTTTATAAGGTGAAATTGTTCAGCTTACCTTCGTCTCCTGCAACAGGTTGTTCTGGCCGGTTGCTGCTCTCATATTCAAATCCTAGGCAACGCACAGCAAACACAAGTTGCAGCCCGCCCACACTTTGGTGCGTTACTCTAATCAGTCTGTGTAGAATGTTGAGTGACATAAGTTCTGGTTTTGGTGCTAGTGCATATCATTGTAAAAATACATAATTTTATTATTCAGTCAGTATGGGGGCCAGCACAGGGGCACAGGACATCGGGAGGGGGGGGGGGGGGCACATGACCTTGTAGGCCCCCGTGTAAAACCACCACTGTACTAGGAACTCCCCACAAGCTCTGCTGTTTTTGGACATGACCAGACCCAGTCACTTAGTCACCACAATATGGCCCTTCTCAAAGTCACTTACATCACACTTGCGCACATATGTTTCCTTCTTTCAAGTACATCAATTTCATGAACGGACTGTTCACTTCTTTCTACCTAATACATGCTAATACAGTACAGTCCTTGGTTCACTTTCTGCCAAATACATTCCACTGTAATGAGAACCAATTTTATTCACTCTAAAAAAAAAAATACACACACAGACACATACCGTATTTTCCGGACTATAAGTCGCGGTTTTTTTCATAGTTTGGCCCGGGGTGCGACTTATACTCCAGTGCGACTTATATATTAAATTTTTGCATATAATGTTCGTTATAACAGGGTTCGATTTTATTTATTTATTTATTTATTTATTTATTTATTTTTAACCAGCCTGCTGGATAGTTACCTAACAAAGCTACCACAATAAAACA
>JAQNCB010000007.1:18848825-18863901 GCA_030068295.1 Euristhmus nudiceps | reverse complement strand
TTTTGACTTAATTTCCGGTGCTGTAAGAGTCTTATTGACAAAGCATGTCAGCAAAATTAGACTGAATTCACAACCCATGAGTGCCCTCTTGCGGTTGTCAGCGCGAAAATAATCAACATGTGAAATGTGGTTCCCAGTTATTATTTTTTTTATAATAATGTGTTAATAATTTCACATATATGTCGCTCTGAAGTATAAGTCGCCCCCTGGCCAAACTATGAAAAAAAAGTGTGACTTATAGTCTGGAAAATACGGTATGACACAAGTACACAAAATGTAGCAGATGCCAGCTAGTCTCCAAGTTTCTAATTGGAAGTCTCCAAATTGTTGCAAACAAAAAACAAATAATTTGCAGCCAAAGCAACAAAAATGCGACCTTCTCACAACATGTGCAGACTGTTTAAGAGGACTCTGAAACTACTTTGTGTCCGAGCCTCATTTTGCAACACTTGTAGAAATTTCAAACATTCAACAATTTTCTTGAGATGAGGTCATGAACCAGGCAAACAAAATGTTGTGAGTGCTGCGAGACAAATTTGAGAACATTTTGAGATTGAAAGGTGACAGCCGCAAATTGCCATTCGCGTCAGTCACTTTTCTGTCATACATCTAGCATGATCAGTCCGCTTAGAATAGAGCATTGAAGCGTTTGAGCATGAGCTCACTGAATATATGAGCATCCCTACAGATCCACATCTAGACTGATGAGGCGCACACAGAGCTATTGCTCACAAGGACAGCTTTGGCCTTTTCGAGTCCAGCAAGCAGCATGTATGAGGTCAGAAGGGACTTCAGAATGTTTTAATAAAGTATGCGTGTGTTGCATGTACCAGTTCAAGAGCTTGTATAGGGCCACAGAGATCTTGTCTCATGGGAGTATTAAGAGGGTTGAAAGGTGTGACGGTGCTAATATGAACTAATGTGCCATAACTTTTGTAGAGGTCAGAGCTCACACCATCCACACCGCTCGAAATAACAGCCAAGCTCAGTGGGAAACAGAGCCAGCGTTTTGAAATCTTCGTAATGATCCAGCGATGTTGGCTTTTAAGTTTCTATTCAATGCTCATGTTTGGAAGTATTCATGGCTGTGTGTTTTATGTATTCATGTTGTATGACATCAGCCCACATTATGTGCAGAGAACATCCAGCCGGGCCACGAGAACTGCTGCGACATATGGTTGTGGTATATTAGTTTTCTCTCGTTCATCAGCTGTCCAAGCCTGATGTGTGTGCATCTCAGTCTCTGGCAAGAATGCTCACAATCGAAATCAAATCCACTGCAAGTGTTGATTGTAATGCATCATACATGAAACTCCGTCAAACAAATGAAATGAAATGATGCAAGCTCATCAATGAAAGAGCCACATGTTTGGCTGTTGCAGATGTGCATGTGTGTGGGCTTTATCCACATATACAGAATTTTGACTTCAGGAGAGGTCAGAAAGACAGTGGTGAGTACTCTGACCCTTGCATGGCCCTTATGGCAAGGCCATGACTTTCTTGGCTATAACCTTATGCAATGTGGTGCAATGTGCTGTCTGTGTGCTTGCTGACTGATATACTGTGTGTGTAAAAACTAAAGAGAGTTTGAGTAAGTAAGAGCACAATCCAGCTGCAGTAAAAGCCACCATATATCTGGTAGGGTTGCTTTTCTCTCTCTCTCTCTCTCTCTCTCTCTCTCTCTATCTCTCTCTCTCTCTCTCTCTCTCTCTCATTTCCCATTCTCTTCCCTCTCTCTGTTTTTCCTCTTTGAGTGATTCAAACGACAGCTGGAGCAGTTAGGGCCTGTAGCCCCTCATGCTAGGGTGACCCCATGAGCTGATGATGAATCTTTGTATTTCATTTCACTGCACTCATTTGATAAGCAGACCTGTGGAGGAAATATTAGCATTTAAATTACAGAATCTAATGTGTTCACAAACAAGCACCTCTAGACAGCAACTGGTAAATATTAAAGCATATGCAAATATACTGGGATGTGAAGCCCTGAGGAAATGAGACACAGTCAGTTTCATAAATATTTGGACAAAGTATGCATGCCAAACTACTTAGTCCTACTAGGGTTGCAGGGAGGCTGGAGCCTATCGTAGCTGACTGGGCTCTGGGTGAAGGCGGGATAGCAGCTGAGCAGCTCCCCAATCCATCACAGGGCCAATACACAAAGCCGTTCACCCTCACAATCACTTCTCTGAGCAATCTGAACCAACGGGTTAGCCCAGTGTGCATGTCTTTGGACGGTGGGAGGAAACCAGAGTTCCGAGGGGAAAACCACGCAAGCACGTGGATAACATGCAAATTCTACTCAGAAATAACCTTGCAAAGCCTGGGACTCAAAACCTAGGACCTTTTTGCTGTGAACCAAATGTGTTAACCATGCGACATCATAAAAAGGGACAAAAGTGGACAGTGGTGCTCAGTGGTTAAGGCTCTCGGTTACTGATCCAAAGATTGGGGTTCAAGCCTCAGCAGCACCTTGCTGCCACTGTTGGGCCCTGAAGCAAGGCTTTTAACCCTCAATTGCTCAGTTGTATAAAAAAAAAGATAAATGTAAGTTGCACTGACAATGCTGTAAATGTCAATTTTATTACTTTGTTGCAAATCATTTGCAGTGAAAGGTTGCCTGAAGTCTGACATCTATATAGATGTCACTAGAAGCTGAGTTTCTTTAATGATTTCCTGCTAAATCCTTACGTCATCTATTACTATAAGTTCTTATGGTATTTTACCTTCAGTTTTTACCACAGTCAGGAAAATACATTTTCAGTTGAATCTAGATCAGGGAATTAACATGGCTATTCGAACCATGCTAGGAAACGGGTGTGGGCGTGATCGCCCATAAACTTGTCCTTGCAAGCATGATCAATAATGTCACCAGTCACTTTAGAAGCGCATGCCGCCTGCCAATGAGAATAACATGGTCACGATCACGCCTGCGATCACACCCGCTGTTTCCAAGCAACGTGATTCATTTGGCGGAAATGCCTGGTCTCACTCAATTCTGGTGAACATAATACATACACGCTATCACTGACAAGCTATATGACTCGATAAAGTTGATAGTTGTGCTGCATTTTTAACACTTTCTTCCTGAGGAGCCGCAGGTCAGCTCTGGGGTAAGTTGGACTAGCCGGGGGGCCCACTACTCCAGGAGCCATTCACTCGCCCCAAACATATGTTAATGCAGCAAGACTTGGACACGAAGTACATGTGCAATGCCATGCCTTAAGCCCCCCTGGCACTTGCATGACTTTTGGCCACGATTTTGTCGTGGTAAAATATTTCGTCAAGACTTAGGAGGACTTCACGATAGAATCAAGTCTCGACCGCGACGGATGAAGACTCGTCCGAGACGGATCAAGACTAGTTCGAGACTTGCCAAGACTCGAGTCTTGAAGAGTCTTGACAAAAAGTCTTGGAAGTGTAAGAGGGGCTTAAGTCGTGCCATTTTAGGGCACGAAACGGGAGGCTTGACTGTTCATGACTAGTTCACGCACACTTCACTGCGAGTTCACGAATAGTTCACAAATGCGTGCCCATCAGTGTCAACATTGACATGAACTGGCATGACGAGTTCACGCATAGTTTACGCGCTTCCCGCATTGGCACGACGAGTTTGCGCAATCCTGGAGGACGATGTAGACTTGGGCATGCCATATAAAAAGGGGGCCTCCCCAACCCCTGGTCATTTTTGGATTGGCTGTGGAAGATACAAGAGAGTTTCCTCTTCCTCGTGTCAGAATCAGAATCGGTTTTATTGGCCAAGAATGTGCACACATACAAGGAATTTGACTCCGATATTATGTTGCTCTCAGAATGCATACATAAATAAAGAAAAATATACCAAAACAGGGACAAAGGCAAATGAACAATAAATTAAGGAAAATACCAGAATAGTAATGTGGATAGTAATGTCTGGTTTGTGATATAAAGTTATCTCTTCGCTGGCGATCTCTGGAATGGGAAGCAGTGTCTACACGCACACAGATGCTGGAAAGCACATTGCAACTATGGTATTAGGCAAGGGACATTCTTCTCAGCAAAGTGCGATTGTCGTAGTCGTGAACTACTGTTGAACTGTCCATGAACTGCCTGTGAACTCGTCGTCAACTACTTGTGTGATGTGCAAACTGTTCGTGAAGTGCGTAACCTGCCACGCACTGGCACGCATCCTCCCACATCGTCCTGACGATTTCACAACAAGTACACGTACAGTTTGCACGTAGTTCACGATCCGTTCGCGAAAATTTTGACTTGACCAAATTTTGGACCTTTCAAAATTCTCGTCCCGACATGGCACGCAGTCACGACGGGTTTACCCACACTTCACGCCGGTTTATGACTAGTTTGCGCAATGGCACAACTCGAGTCACAGAATCGTGCAAGTGTCAGGGCCCCTTTTTTTAGATTGGACAGGTTTTTCAAGGCGCCTGAGAGGGGTGAGGGTGATCTAATTTGTAAACACATGTTCGGACAGCCGCACACATTCGCGGAAATACCCGGTCCCGGTCAATGCTGGTGAAGATAATACATACATGCTATCACTGTTTCTTTGTCCACTGTCCTTTCATATTATGTATTTAATGTGTACATGTGTTCATTCATACTGCCCTGTGAATTTCAATTACAGTGAGTACATCAAAACAAAAATGAGACATTGAATGCAGCCATGCACGTAACATGAAGTTTAGTCTAGGAAATGTGCTATCTACAAAAACAGTAAATAACTAAAGCAAGAACAGGACAATAGCAGGACAGTGAATAAGGCCAAAAAAAAAAACCTTTGTTTCCGGTCATGCGACCGACTCCCTTTTATTTCCACCGACTGTACAGTTTTTTTCATGTGTTTTTGTAACCCAGTGGTTATTTAATAACAGACTGTTATTCAGTGTCAATAGGTACACTGTTTCTTGAAGAAACTCAAGCAGGAGAGTTCACTTTAGCGGTGCTGAGCGCGAGAGAAGGAGGGGGTGGGCGGGGCGTATCTGTGAGCGCCTTTGGGGAAAATAAATAAATAAATAAATAAAAACTTTTACCGACCCAAAATTATTCTGCAATGTTACCGGAAACAAAGGTATTTTTTTGGCCTAAAGAACTGATGATGTAGGTGGTTTAGTGACAAAGACAGGGAAGCATGCAGGCATTACTACAACGCTATTTTACTGCAAAGTTTGTCAGGGGATAGCATTTCTTCCACTGAGAGTGAAAAGGTCTTGAAAGTCATGCTCTCCCCTAAAGCAAGGACACGCTTACAGGCATCTACGGGTGCCAGTGTGATTGCGCCCATTTCCAGGCATGGTGCCCACTGGACTTATGGCAGGAGTGAAAAAAATGGTGCCTGTGGGAAAGTTGGCAGGAGTGACTGATCGTGCCCATGGATTTTTACTCCTGTCATGGACTGGCTATTGCAGTACATTCCACTTCTTTATCATATCTCTTCTACAAGTTTTTTTTTGGATCTTTGCCTATCTGGGGTGAAACCCTTGACTGAATTTTAATACAGCACCATGTATAAATAAGGTAGCACTATATTGATCAGTAAACACCAGGAGACCAGTTCTATAAGCAGTCATGCATGCTCATGCCATAGGATACAGTGGTTCTACACTTGGTATCAGGAGTAGTTTCTTTCCTTCTCAATATTCTTCTTTTTATTTTTTCTGGTACAAGTTGAGCTTTGTTTCATGTGTCCTTAGCAAACCCTAAACTAGTCTTCTTGTTTTTGTAGCATACCAATGGTTTTGGTGTTCCTGCATTTACCAGTTTCGTTCTGACCATGTACCAAATACTTGATGTGACCGCATTTAATGTTTTTGCTATAATTCTGATGGATTTGTTTTGATTTTTTTTTATGGTCAGTGGTGGCTTGCTTCACTCGCGATTCTAGTCACAGCAACATATGTCTTGGGCTTCAAATTACCTGAGCGTTTATCTACTTATCTTGTAATTATTCTATTACCTGAAATAATGAAAGAATGACACACACAGTTGTGGAATAGCAAAGGAAAACAGTTGTCTTATTGCTTTTTGGTCATTTAAATAGGGGAAGATCAGATAAAGAAAATGCTGTAAGTCCTACCTTGGTCACTTGATTTGGGTGTAAAGACTGTTTGGCTGAAGCTGAAGGTCTGCATAATATCATCTACTGTTCAGTGTGGTAGACTGGTGAGAGATTTTTCAATGTCCAAATATTTATGATTCTGACTGTATTTTAGGAACTTTTGAATGAATAGTGAATGGGAAAGTACTGTATAGACAAAGTACAGCATATTGTGTTGTTATGACTAGGAGCTTTTGTTAAGAAAAACACACACCATGTAATATATTTTAAAAAGCTCTCATTTTGCTACAGTGTATTTTTAAAATGCACACTGCCTGTGTATTACAGTTTGGGAAGTATAGAACTTCATGTAATCAAAACAGTAAAATCTAAGAAATATAGCTGTGCTTTGAGTTTATATGAACATGGTGAAGCCGGTGGGGCCTCGAGCAGTAAGTATGGAACACACCAAGCATTCGTTTAGCATACAGTACATCAGGTAAATCTGTATCAGTAATGACTGGAAGACTGCAGGCCATTTCAGTGTGACTCTGTACGGAGGATTGTTATGGAACAGCTCGTCCATGGCATGTGGAAAGTCAGTATGGCTGAATGGAATTATGGCTGAAGGAAAATTGGCAATAATAATGTGGTAAAATTTTGAATAATCAGGCTGAGGTTCAGGAAATAAAACATGGAAGGAAGGTTTTTTGATGCTTTTTAAAACTGTTGTATTAAGAGGTCTGTGCTGAAAGATTTAGTATGTTACTAGGAATTCCTGAAATCTATTTACATGGCTGAAGTGCTGTACGATAAAACACAGGAAAAGCATGAAGGATATTATCTTTTAATGTCTTCAAGCATTACTTTTTACTGGATCAGGTAGACTGCTTTCACATCCTTATGCCTATAATCCAACCCTGGTGCATAATAAATATCATGAAGCTTGACCTGTTAAGAAATGCCATTTACACAGCAGCCGTTCCGAACTGTATCCAAGCACAACCAGTGACACCGAAGGGGGTGACTGAGGCAAGAGAGTCCAGTCTGTAAAGAACACCCTTAAAAACAGCAGTCACACACCATTTCTTCTTGGGGAATGAGAAAGAGACATGAGCGTGGAAGTACAGCAGACGAGAAAGAAGAGTGTTGTGTGTTTTTTCAGAAACCAGTTCAGTCGGCAGTATTTTGAAGGCTGGCTGGTCTCACCATGATCCTGCTGTGCCTCCACGGCACTAGGGGTAAATGGAGCATTCCTCCATCTCTTTCATTCTCAAGGGTTTCAAGAGACTCAGGCATAAATGCCAAAGCCAGTCAAGCAGATGATTACATAATTACATTTCTGAGTGGTGTTATGGAATGATGCCATAGGGAAGAATGTTACTGGCATTATGGGAGAGTTGGATATCATAGCATAGCTTATAGGGTCCTGTTATTACAGTGTAATTAACTTTTTGTGTTGCAAGGTATGTATTCAAGTTTGACGCCGATACAGTAGCTAGATTGTATTTTTTTTTGTCAATACTGTGTTTTGGGGGAATAATAGTTGGATTGCTGAATAATATTCTTATATACTAGCATATGTACTGGATTATTATATATAATAACAATAGTGGCTTTTACTGAACCATTGGACCAAGTTTTTACAACATGACTCAAATTACAAAATTATTCTTGCTTCAGCTCCTTTTGTAGGCTGACTATCTGGAAACCAAAATATTGCTCGATAATGTACCTTATCTATCTTATCAATTTAATGTAACTTATAGCAAGAAATAATATTCTGGGTTATTTATTTTTGAGACTTGATCATCTTTAAAACAATAAATTAATGCAATGTTTCTTTCAGCCTTAAGCAGAGTCCACACGGGAAGGGACGAGTGATATGCAAATCACTTTGCCGCTGAACTCCATGCAGAATCACCTTGTGAGGGAAGTGAATTGCTTCACCATTTAAGTGTCATCAGTTCTTGCTGCCTAGGTAACTTGAATCATAAACCAGGAAGAGTTACATGTATATAAAGCAACCTAAACAGTAAGGTCCAGACGGCCCTCTCCCCAGCCACTTCCTCCAGTTCTTCCCGGGGGACAGCGAGGCATTCGCAAACCAGCCGAGAAATATACTCCCTTCAGAGTGTTAACGCATTGGCTGCGCCTAGAAATTGTAATCAGCTGGCATTCTAACCAGATGCCCAAGCCCCCTCAAATGGCTCCCCTCAACTCTGAGGAGCAGTGGTTCTTCTCCGAGGTCCTCCCTGATGGCTGAGCTTCTCACCCTATCTCTAAGAGAGAGACCACCCACCCTGCGATAGGAGCTCATCTCTGTCATGCCCTCTGCTTCCCAACCCTTCTGTTCCTGCATGTTTGAGAGTGAGTTCACTAATTGGCTAATAAGGAGTTGGGGCCTCGCAGCTTCTACTCATTGGGTCATCAGCTCCTGCGTACTTAAGCTCCTGATCCACAGTCAGTCAGCGCTGGATTATAGAACCAGCTACCCTGTTAAGTTCTGCTCCAGCTTTTGCATTTTGCCAACCTTTGTTTGTTCTGTTCCAGTGCCAGCTTATGTCAGTTCCTGTTCCCTTGTGCTCTCTGTCCAGAATATCAGCTCAATTCTCCACCCTGACTCCAGCCAGCTCACTCCTCTTGGGAACTACTCACCTGCCTACCCTGCTCTGCCCTACCTCTTCTGTCCCAGTCTTATTTTATACAATAAACTCTCAGTACACTGTCAACTGCCTCTGCCTTTGCCTACGAAGTCCACGTACCTGGTCCTAACAATTTCAGCCTCTTGTATCTGCGATCTTGTTCTTTCAGTCACTACCCAAAGCATTTAACCATAGGTGAGGGTTGGAACGTAGATCGACTGGTAGATTGAGAGCTTTGCCTGGAGGCTCAGCTCCCTTTTCACCACGATGGACTGGTACAAGCTTCGCCTTACAACAGAGGCTGCACCGATCCGCCTGTCGTTCTCCTGCTCCATCCTTCCCTCACTCTTGAACAAGACCCCGGGATACTTAATCTCCTCAACTTGGGGCAGGATCTCATTCCAGACTTGGACGATACCTTCCGCCCTTTTCCGGCTGACAACCATGGCCTTGGAATTGGAGGTGTTGATTCTCATCCCGGCCACTTCGCACTCCGCTGCGAATCACTCTAGGGAGAGCTGAAGATCCCAGCTTGAGAAAACTAAAATAGCAAAGCCATACACAAAAAGCAGAGACGAGATCCTATGGACACCAAACCCGAACCCCTTAACGCATTGGCTGCGCCTAGGAATTCTATCCGTAAATATTATGAACAGAACCGGTGACAGAGGACGGCTTTGGTGGGGACCAACCTTCACCAGAAATAAATTCAACCTGCCGTGACCAATGCGGTCCATCCTCTGGCTCTGGCAATATGGAGACCGAATGGTCTTTAACAACAGGTCCGGTATGCCGTATTCTCAGACCACACCTCACATGATAGCCTGAGGGACATGGTCGAAAGCTTTCTCTAAGCCCACAAAGCACATATGGACAGTTGTGTTATTTTTAATCAATAGCACTTGCACAGTGTAATGAATTGGCTCGGTTTGAACTGGAATATTGAATTGGAATATTTAGCTTGGATCCAGGGATTTATTTCTACTGTGATGGGCTTGTTTTAAATCATTATCTATTCATCATGGTTCATCTCTCGTTCTCCCGTTCTCTCCCCCTCTATCTCCCTCTCTCTCTCATTCTCTCTCTTTCCCTCTCTGCACTGTCTCCGCTCTGGATATCCTAATTTCACCCTTTGCAGCCAAGCATCTCTCACCACCTTGTCCTCAGTCATTGAAACAGGCCCCACTCCCAGGGTATTTGACAGACTAATATTCATAGCAATGGGTTACAAGAAAAAAATCAAAACACAAAAACAACACCAAAAGTTTTCCATTGGTTGTAAAGCAGTTGAGTGGATTGCTTCAATGTGAGGGAATATATCCTGGATAATTTGCAAGGATAATATCCACAGCAGAAGCTGAGGTCACACATGGGCCTGTTTCCTTGTCCGCAGGATGACGGCTGAGGTCCGCTGACCTCTCAATCCGTTGCACTTAACAATCTTTTTCCGCACATGGTGCTATACTGTTTTAGTTCAGGATATGAGTTTGATGGTAAAATGCTCATGTCTGCCAACCAAAGAAAGGGATAAGCTTTACTTTGCCCTTGAGACAGGCGCTTAATTTGCTTGTACACTTATACGCTACCTCTGTGCGTTAAAGCAAGACTACATCGTGCTTGAAATGACTAATAAAATCTGCATGATAAAATTTAATCATGAAACGCACTAAAATTTTTGGCCATTTTGGAGTTTTAGATCATCGTTTTAATTCTGAGGTCAAGGATTGTAAAGTTGAGAACTATGATTTATTTGGAATATTTGACTTTATCTGTTCAGTGTTTAAGCGTTTCACGGCAGTATAATTTTTTCATGGTGTTGTTCTCTTCTACATTTGCAGCTTCATGCAGTAAGTTCCAGTTTTTCTTTCTCACCAGCACCAGTTTGTGTTGTGTGTGTGTGTGTGTGTGTGTGTGTGTGTGTGTGTGTGTCTGGTGCCCTGTAATGAGTGGATTAAATAATCATTAATCATTAATCATTAAGATTAAATCGCCTCTGGTCTGTATTTTTAGTACAGATTTGTGCTTAAAAATCCAAAAAATGTCACCAGACTGCTTGTGTAAAATATGATAACACTCTTAACTACACATCCAGGTATATTAAAAATACATGCTGTTATTACATTAGTACCTCTGTTTTCTGAGTGGAATATATTCCAACCACAACATTTCATGCAATTCTCTGCTCACATTATTGCATTCTCAAATGTCCTTTTTCATTTTATTTTATATTTACTGACCATATTAATAGAAATAGCTCTTTTGCTGTTGCTCATTTATGCAATTACGCAGTTAGTGACAGCTCTCATAGTAGATATAGTACAATGTACAATGTATAACTCCAACGTAGAGAAAATTTGAATGGTAATGGAAGCGCAAATAAAAAAAGAAAGCAGTGATTTCTGAAAATTTGTTGTATATTCTATCAACCAAACTTATTTACCTCCATCAAGGAGGAGGTTATGAAGTTGATTGAGACTGTGTGTGTCTGTGTGTTTTTGCTTTGTGACCACAATAAACTGGAAGCTAATGGACAAATTTCCACGAAATTTTAACCAAATGTGGGTTTTGGGCCGATAAAGAGCCGGTTAAATTTTGACCTCGATCCATATCTGCTTCAATACAGTACACGCTCTCTCGTCAGTGTCTATGCCGGCGGTCAAGCCCGCTCCCTCAGTGTCGGTGCCAGCGGTCAGGGCCGCTCCCTCAGTGTCTGTGCAAGCGGTCAAGCCCTCTCCCTCAGTGTCTGTGCCAGCGGCCAAGGCCGCTCCCTCAGTGTCTGTGCCAGCGGTCAAGCCCGCTCTCTCTCAGTGTCTGTGCCAGCGGCCAAGGCCGCTCTCTCAGTGTCTGTGCACGCGGTCAAGGCCGCTCTCTCAGTGTCTGTGCACGCGGTCAAGCCCGCTCTCTCAGTGTCTGTGCACGCGGTCAAGCCCGCTCTCTCAGTGTCTGTGCCAGCAGTCAAGGCCGCACCCTCTGTGTCTGCACCAGAGGTCAAGCCAGCGCCCTCGTCTGCACCAGAGGTCAAGCCAGCGCCCTCGTCTGCACCGGGGGTCGAACCAGCATCCTCGTCTGCACCGGGGGTCGAGCCAGCATCCTCGTCTGCACCGGGGGTCAAGCCAGCGCCATCGTTTGCACCGGTGGTCAAGCTGGCACTCTCGTATGGGTTCCGGGGTAAGCCCCGGAAAAGCCAGCGCAGCGACGCA
Organism: Euristhmus nudiceps; assembly: GCA_030068295.1. Lineage (NCBI taxonomy): Eukaryota > Metazoa > Chordata > Actinopteri > Siluriformes > Plotosidae > Euristhmus > Euristhmus nudiceps. The sequence goes on along the minus strand of JAQNCB010000007.1, from coordinate 18,852,019 downwards.
TGGGCTCATTGGGGTGAGACTGCTCCCAAACTTCGGCGATGGCTTGCTGCTGGCTGTTCGTCCGACTCCACGTCTGGCTCATCCACGTCTGGCTGCTCCTCGTCTGGTCGCTCATCCACATTTGGCTACTCCACGTCTGGCTGCTCCTCGTCTGGCCGCTCCTCCACGTCTGGCTCCTCATCCGCCTCGACTGCGGTTTCCGGGCCGTTGTGGCTCACGCCAGAGCCCAAACTCCCACTGTGACTGTTGGACTCTATGGGGGTAGGGCTGTTTGGACCTTTTTTTTCTTTTCTCGTTTTCCCTTTACCCCACGAACTGGACTTTGGTTTTGGTTGGGGCGTGTCTGCTTGGCAGGGCTATCTAGTTCCCGGTATGGGTTATATTTTAGTTTGTGACTTTGGGTGATTCTATGTCTGTGTTTCTTTTTTTGTTGTTTAGACCGCCAGGTGGCGGTCTTTGAGGGGGGGGGGTTCTGTCATGGCGTGGCAACTTTCCGCCACCTGAGGGTGCTGGTGAGGTTCTCGGGGCTTATTTTCTGTTAATCATTCTCAGGTGTGTTTAGTTGAAGGGCTATTTAAGAGCCCCGGTTTGCATGCTCATTTGCTAGATTAATGCGTTCTGTTCGGTTCATGTGTGTTTGCCAAGTCATGTTTTTCTCGGTTTGTTTTTGAGTTTTGTATATTAGTTGAAAGTTCTTCTTTGTAAGGTTATGGCTCCTTTTGGTTCTTTTTTGGGTTGGATTTATTTAATAAAGTGTTCGTGCTGCATCCTGCTCTCCTTCCCGTTTTGGATCTGTCTTTCCTGCGTATGGAGCATATAAACTCTAAAAATCATCGGTGTCGGCACGTCTCGCCGGTCGCCTTCTGACAACGCTTTGTTATATTGTGTTTTTGTATATTATTGATGGTTTGTATAATTACGACGAGGTAGTGGTGGTATTGAGAGGTGGATTAAGGCCGTTAAATTCCCACTGAAAGCCCAGGTACCCAATGTGCGGCCCGCCACTGATATATACCAGTACTCAGGAGAAACCCACGCAAGTATGGGGAGGACATTCAAACTCAACAGGGGATTTAATTAGGATTAAGCGGTTCAGAAAATGAATCCATATTCTCCAGTAAAGCATGATGTCTTCTATTTCTCCTGTTTTTCATTTCTTTATGACTCCCTCACTGGCATGAAGAAGTCCTAATATGATAACACGAGTGCACCCAAGGCAATGCATTCTGAGTTTCTGTCTTGTGGTTTTGGTCTGTCAATTCTTTAAGTGTACACCTGGAAAGAAAACACTTGTGGCCTGTGTATTCGGGTGGTGTTTTTGTTCTTGTATGTTCCAAACAAAGTACACATTTTTTACTTTTGTTAAAAGGGAACCATTCGAAACATGACAATGAAGAAGGTTTTCAGAACTGTTTTGTCAATATTTCATCATGTGTACTCATAAACCCAGATGGAATTCAGACATTCAGCAATCAATTTTAAATTAATATACCCTGCATCTATTCCATCAATCCACCAATACTGATCTTTTAAAATGCCTTTTTATTATACAGTCTATTTGGCAGGTGACTTTTTGTGTAAGCAGCCTAAGCAGGTGTGACTGATGTGTTATTCTCTACTATCCCTCTTATTTCAGTGATTTTATCATCCTTACAGACTAATCTGAAGGAGATGCGGCAGAGCAAATCATGACAGATGATCTGCAGCAAATAGGATATTTGATGCTGTGAGCAGGGTTAAGGGAAAAAAGAAAAACAGTACTGTTTCCATATGAGTGTTTCCATTAATCTCAAACTACAGCGACTCGGAGACACTGGCCATCCTCTAACATGTGTTTACTATTAGTCTTAATTCAGTGAATAAAAAGCTAAGCATGAAAAAAGATGGGTTTACAAAGGGGGCATGAGTCAACCATCATAACATTAACACTGGATATTAGAGATTGGTAAGTGTGTCTGTGTAGACTTCAAATGTTGGTGTGTGTGTGTGTGTGTGTGTGTGTGTGTGTGTGTGTGTGTGTGTGTGTGTGTGTGTGTTCCATGTGAACAACTCTTGCCATTCACAGAAACGTCATATTATCCAGATCCTGTGAGACAGATATTTGACAAGTTCCCTTCTCAGATATTTCAAGCTATGTTGCCTTTTAAAACCCAGCATGGTTTTAGACTTGCTGTCACACCTGTAAATTGCCTCATGTATTTATGGATCACGTTTTTATAGAAGAAGTCATAGTTGATTTGTAGGTTGGCCGGGAAAGCTTTTGTCTCAGATAAGATCTTGAATTAAATTTTCCCTGAAGGGCAGAACAGCTCCTTCAGCATTCCACTCACTATAAAGTTGACTCTTAAGAGAGAGAGAGAGAAAAAAGACATAGGAAAGCTGCTACCTCAAAATTTCCAAGTTAAACCATAATAGTTTGCAGTTTAGTTTAATCAGTTTCTGTCAAAACCGAGCTGTGTTAAATTATTTAAGGTGAGTATTTAGTTTTAAGGTGATTTTCTTTAGGAGATCAAATCTCAGGCTAAAACAACTTAAATATTTAGGTTTCTGGTACACATTCACATCACTAGGTAAATGTCTGGAAACAACACTAATGACTCTGTTATTGTATGTACTCTTAAAAAATGCATAAATATCATGATTAGTGTTAATGTGAGAAAGAAATAAGAATGCCAGAGTCGTTTACTTATTGGAAAAGAAGTGTTGGCTTCCAAAGAGCAAATCATGTTTCAGCAATTACAACAATGTGGCTGGTGAAAGGGAACAGTGAGGAACGATGAAACCATTTATTTAAAACTGGAGAAGCTGTTTTGTGTACAGGCAAAACAGAAAAATGTTATGACTACTAATTATTTGAAGTCATTTTTGAAAAAGCAAACTGACTGAATTGGTAGACTGGTATCAAAGCCCAGTCTGAGTCATCAAACAGGTATTTATAAGTAAAATTATGCATTAGTGATGTAGTTGTTTGCATGCCTGCCGCACAGCAAGAAGGTCCTGAGTTCGAGTCCCTATCTTTGCCTAGAATTGGTTGGGATGTGCTCCAGCCTCCATGTGACCGGAATAAAGAATAAAGCATTTAAGAAAATAAAGCAAAATTAAATTAATTTAAATGAAATCTACTACTTTTCTTTCGGCTTCTCCCATCAGGGGTCGCCACAGCGAATCATCCACCTCCATCCATCCCTGTCCTC
>JAQNCB010000007.1:18802576-18814607 GCA_030068295.1 Euristhmus nudiceps | reverse complement strand
AGTCCGTTTCCACAGCCGACTACAGCACAATGTGCACCTGGCATTGTATTTCCACCGGTAGATTTAAGGCTTAAAGCAAAATTAGAGTTGAATTATTCAGGACTAAAGGCAGAGCGCCATTCACGGGCATGCTGCCAAAGAGTCAATATGGTAGCCGTGAGCTCAGACCGAGACGTTTTCGCGCATGCGCACTCGAAATGCGCAACTGGCCTATTAACACCCGTCAGTTGGGAGAGACACATGGGGAAAAAGAACACAGAGACAAATCCCCAGGACAGCTCCCCTAGTGGTGAAAACTTGCAGAGTTGTGACAATAATTTGATTATCTTTAAACTTTATTTTAGTTTCCCTTTGAAATGCAGGAGGGGTTTTTTTTTGTCATCTTATATTTACATGTAGAATACATTACAAACATCCCTTCTTCACAATGCCCTCTTTTTTGGCTGGTGTTAATTTGAATCTAATTATGCAGGCAGTTTAGTTTAATCCCACTGTGTTTCTGGTGTCACATATCCCTGTCTTTGTTATTAGAACACTGTAATTCCCAGTTGTTTGGCTAGTAGGAACATGCTCTTGGCCACAGCAAGGGAAGGTAATAATGAGTCTTGCAGACATACTATGCTTTAAAGAGAGGGGCCATGACCTGCACGTCAGCATGTGCTATGGGTGACTGGTGCCATGAAAAGGACCATTGTCATCGAGAGAGAGAGAGAGCGAGCAGTGGACAAGTTGGGTTCATATGTAAATTGTTAAAGCACATGGCTGCTTGTACCCCTTTCAGCTCTGTCTTATTTAATGTCTGTATATTTTCCCTCCTTTTCTCCTACATCCCATTTATATAGAATATATTGCTCAAAAATGTCTGAACAGATCCAGAAGTGTATGTGGGTCAAACAAGAATTCTTTCCCATCTCAGTTCACCCATTGCTTTTAAACATATTTCAGGTACAGATACTTACCGTTTACAGTGAATGGAAAAGATATATGCATTCCTTGGCTGCTACTGAGTTTGACTTACAGCACTTTCCCAGGTGATTGTTTCTTGGAGAAACGAGGCCAACAGGTCCTTAGATCTCTGGGAAAGTGGACGTGGACAGGCTCTAGAATTTGCCAAGTTGTGTCAGGGTCCCTCTATATCGACTCTCTTAAGCTCTCATGCATTAGATCTGATCAGGTGTGTTCCCTAAATGGGGCGAAGCCTCCTTACTGTCAGAGCCACAGGTAGAACCCTACAGCTGGTTAATATGGAAATATTCTGCATCTCAGTGTGTCATAAAAGCAGCATCTCAAACAACTTAACATTGAAGACATTCCCTGTGCGCATATACTTTAGCGTCTGTCCTGAAGATATTGGCTCTGACTACAGAAAAATCTGGATGAGAGATCTGTTGACTTTGGTGTCAGCTCTTGTACATGATCGCATACAGTCTGAACTTGTCAGTCTCTCTCGCTCTCTCTCTCTCTCTCACTCTCTCCGTCACCTTCTCTTTCTCGCTCTCTGCTGTATCTCCTAAGCACCTACTATTCTTTCGCGTGGCTTCCATCTTTAATGATTTTTTAAAGAGTCCTTTGTGGACGTTTAATGAATCACTTCATGCTGGCCAAGTTTATTTTGGTTTTAGCTAACTGGGAGCTTTTAATAACATTCCCATCAGGCCAGTGAGGCTTCCATACTAAGAGAAATGTGCGGAAAGAACAAAGAACTCTCTGCTGTCTTAACATTTATGGTTTGCTACAGTCTTGTGTACCAGTCCTACGGTACAAAAGTTTATTTCTCAGTCTTTTTTTTTTTTTTTTTGCCTGAAGCATATATGCAGTGTCTGTTTTTATGCCCTCACTGTATGTGTGAGGTGAAATGTTTTACAGGCCAAGTCAGCATTTGATTTTATGTGTCTCTACATTTCCAAACATTGTTAAACTGAATATGGGTTTAATAATATTTCCAACGAACTCATGCATTTGAAATACACTGCCTGGCCAAAAAAATGTCACGCAGTCTAATATGAAGCTCATTAACATTACATGTGGATAAAATGAAGTCTCATGATTTCATGAAATGTCCTCATACTCAGGTTATTCCATCAATTGATTTTTTCTTCCCTGATGGCATGGATATAAAATTGGTGCTCAAATAGTAAAAGAGAGTTTCAGGGAGCATGAGGAATCATTTTCACACATGAACTGGCACCACAGAGTCCTGAGCTTTCCCCCAGTGAAAGTCTTTGAGATGTACCGGAGAAGACTTTATGGAGTGGTTCGATTTTCTCCTTCGTTGACTTAAGATAAAATGCACCCAACTGTAATCAACGCTAGAGGCGGTCCTACAGAATATTAGCGCGCATGACCTTTTTCTGTTTTGGCCTGGCAGTGTACATCAGTGATCTTCAACCTTTTTTTGCACACGGACCGGTTTCATGTAAACCAATACTTCCATGGATGGGTATAATAGTAACATGTGGTGAGGTTGACAGCTGGTGAGGTTGACAGCTGACAGACTCTTTCAGAATCAGATTTAGAAATACAAATGAATTCAAAAGAGTATATTATTCATCATTTGATTGACAACAGACAATGCATTGTGTTTTACATCTTATATCAGCATTCTTCACGCAAACGTGACGTATATTTCATTTGAGGTTAAAATGTATTCCAACTGCGTTGATCTTCCTTTGGTTATGGCCTCTTGTTTTAATTAAAAGTCCAGATTTGCAAATTTTCTCATCTTGGAAATGTAATCTTCCATTTTGATAAGGCGGTTTGTAAAGGAAATATAAACTACAAACGAATAAGACTGTAGGTCGCGTAAGAATCTGTGCCATGAGTCGGGGGTCCTGTTTCCCTCGCCGAGTAACATTTTTACTGGGTTTTATGATTAATCTGTGATCCAGAACACATTACACAAATATATTTTATACATTATCCAGATTATGAAAAGGCAGAGCATATAATCTGAGTGTTTGAAAGCATTTCATATACGATATATAGAGGGACAGTGACACACTATTTGCATCGCATACCAACGCATTTTCTAAGGGATTTACGCAAACCACTGAGTGGCACAACAAAGCACTGCATCACGGCAGATCTCCCTGTTAGACATGCAAATTCTGCTATTCTTTATTGAAAAAAATATTTTCGTATTGGATTTGAACAGGGAAAGGGTTTCTAATACACGGCAGCTGACAAATATTAATATTTATTATCATCATATTCATCATCATCTTCGTCCGCTTGATCCGGGGTCAGGTCTGCGGGGCAGCAACCTAAGCAGAGAGGTCCAGACGTCCCTCTCTCCGGCCACTTCCTCCAGCTCTTCCCGGGGACACCGAGGCGTTCCCAGACCAGCCGAGAGACATAGTCCTCCAGCTTGTTCTAGGCCGACCCCGGGGTCTCTTCCTGGTCGGGCATGCACCACATCAGGGATGCGTTCGGGGGGCATTCTAACCAAATGCCCGAGCCACCTCAACTGGCTCCTCGTAACGTGCAGGAGCAGCGGTTCTACCCTGAGCTCCTCCCAGATGTCTGAGCTTCTCACCCTATCTCTAAGGGAGAGCCCCTCCACCCTGCGAAGGAAGCTCATTTCAGCCGCTTGTATCTGCGATCTTGTTCTTTCGGTCACTACCCAAAGCTCATGACCATAGATGAGGGTTGGAACGTAGATTAACTGGTAAATTCAGAGCTTTGCCTTGCAGCTCAGCTCCCTCTTCACCATGACGGACTGGTACAAGCTCCACTTTACAGCAGAGGCTGCAGCGATCTGCCTGTCAATCTCCCGCTTCATTCATCCGTCACTCGTGAACAAGACCCCCGAGATACTTAAACTCCTCCACTTGGGGCCGGACCTCATTCCAGACCCGGAGGGTTCATTTCCACCCTTTTCCGGCTGAGAACCATGGCCTCGGACCTTGACGTGCTGATTCTCATCCCAGCCGCTTCGCAATTTTGATGTGCCGCATCAGGTGACTGAGACAAGGTTTTTCAAAATAAAAGATCTTTCAGACTCCGATAATTAATAAAAAAAAAATGTATTCAGCCTTTGTGAAGGCCGAGTACCTAATGACCCACAGACCGGTACCGGTCTGCGGCCCGGTGGTTTGGGACCTCTGGTGTACATGCAATTTCAATGTAAAGTGGCCACTGAATTAAAAGACATAAAACTCTTAAAACATGCCAGGTCTTAGTTGTTAGTTTTTTAATGAACACTCTTTAAACAGTCACCATTGAAAATAAGTCCAGTGAACTAGTGTGATATCTTTTTCCATCCATCTGCTCTCCAGAACCACAACCTCTCTTTGTTTCTGTTTCTACTTTTCTGGGTTAATTTCAAGCACTTAACAGCTTTACATGATGTGATTTTTACCATGCCTGAATGTTTTAATGTCGGCGACTTGCTGAGTGTAGAAAAACAATGGGAAAATATCACTGCCATCCATAACACCAGAGCATCACACACCCATTCCTTGGAAATTTCACGCACATATGTACGTATATATAATTCCAACATATTTGCAATGATTTTTCACTGTTTTACTTGAGGTAGCTGTGGAGAATTCATTTTTTTTTGTTACTGTGCATGCCATGCTAGATGTTCTAAATGTCTATGAGGCTCCCAGAAGGCAGGTGGGACTGACAGAAAGCTTGCTGCCTCAGTCATTAAACCCAATTTCTTGGCTTTACATGACTCTGAGCTATCTGCGAGACAGATGTTTCTGTCTCTGTGTCTTTTTCTCCTCCCTTTTGTTCCCGTTTCATTCCCTGTGCTCTATCTTATTCCAAACTGTAGAAAGTGAACTTTGAGACCATCTTTCCTCGTGACCAGTCCCACAATTGCACACGTGCAGCTTTTAATTTTTCTTTTTATTGTCTTAAAAATTAACTTTGAATTTCTTATCTTTATGCACTCTCTTAGCTTCTGCATGAAGTGTAGAGGCTAAGAGGATTTCCTTGAGTCACAGTTTTATTTAATCGGTGCATTCCCAACACTTCTGTTTATGTGCACTCTGCTGTTTGCTTCATTAAATGTACATTGGATGAATAAGTTGCTTTCTGCTTTGCTACTACAGGCATTTCAGTTCATGTAGATGTGCATTCAGCAGAGCAACACTGTTAGTCCACACCACACACACCAAACCAGCCATGATTGTGTACTTTTCTTTTTTTGTTTTTGGCTGCCTATTTCCTCACTTCAAATATGAGCTCTGATTATATTTACTGTGAATACGCAGCTGGGATTTGGTTGTTATATGGGTGGTGTCAGAACAGCCGAGAATAATTTGGCTGAAAAGAGTAATGCTAGCTGGAGAACAAAATGTTTGGCCACGAAAAATGTCAAGGACGCAAAAAAAAAAAAAAAAGGGTTCTCAGGGGTCCTACCTGCATTACCCTGCATCACAGACTAAAAATATTTATATTGTCATCATCCCACAGCCCCCACCCCCCCTTCTCAGTGCCTTAGTATCCTTAATACAAGTAAGTGATAAAACATTACAGGGGACTTAAATTTCCCTCGTGCTCATTGACCTACAGCAGGCGCCATCCAATGTCGCATTCATTACGATCTTCTCAGCCCATCAGTGCTGGATTAAGTTTACAGCTAAACATAAAAATGGATCATTTGGACGTTCTCTTCATGGTATAAGAAATTTATACTGCCAGTCCAATGTAGCAAAAACAAATTACCTCATTTTTCCATAGCAATAATGTTCAATAGCAATAATGTTCCATAGCAATCATGTTTTCCATTGGTTTTCCAAGGTTTCCTCTGGGAAACCTTATGTGATGTCAGACTAATCGCTAGAAATTAGTTATCAGGAAGCAGTGGGTGTGTTTCAATGAAAATCAGTAGAAATGTCATTGCATAACCTATGCAAATCAATTTATTTATTTATTGTAAAACACTATTCAGCATTAGTCTGATCAGCTTTAACACCTTCTACACTTTTTTCTTGTTTCAACTCCACTTCAACAGCGAATATGCATTGTCTCCAGGGGACTGAGAAACGCTTGGTTTGTCAATTAGAATTGTTTTCAATGATATTTCTTTCAGTAAATAGCTGGGGTTGTCACAAAATCTCTCTAAATGATAGGTAGGTAGGTAACTATTAGGGACACATCAATTGGAATAGTGCTCCCAAGTATCAGATATTCTAATTATTAACTTAACAGTGGATATGGAAGACCTACTCCTTCAGAATAGTCAAATAGTATTTCTTTGGAAATCTGTGACTTAAATTGCAGTTACCAACGTTCACCGTCCAATTTCACTCAACTTGAACAGTTCTACAGTAAAATTAGAGTGGCATTTCACAGTTGGTAGAGAAGTATCCAACCAGACTCATATTTGTCATCCAAGCAAAAGGTGATTCCACAAAGTGGGTTACACTTGGCCCATCTCAATGATTCTGTGATTTGTTTATTTATATGTCTGTTTTTATTTTTTCTGAACTGTTATTATTATTATTTACTTTACTGAGCTGTGTGTGTCCGCATGCATGTGTGCCTCTGTTTACTTTCACATTATCGAGACAAAACACAAGTTTATAACGTAAATCATTCAGTTTTAAGGTGGACAGGTTTTAAGGTTATGGTAATGTAAAGTTGTTTGGCAAGTTGTGGTTATGGTTAGGGTAAGTCTCCAGGAAATGATTGTAAGTCTGTGCATTGTCCCTTGAAGTTAAGAAAACCATATTGTGTGTGTGTGTGTGTGTGTGTGTGTGTGTGTGTGTGTGTGTGTGTGAGTGAACAGAAGTAAATGATTCTTTTCTATTCCCATTATAAACTCATACTTGAAAGAAAAAAATTGTCCAAATATTTTTAAATTTACTAATTATTTTATACATTCATTCATTTTATGAGCCACTTAATCCTAATTAGGGTTGCAGGGAGGCTGGTGCCGATCTCAGCCGACTCGGGGCGAGGACACTCACACCTATGGGTGATTTGGAACACCCAATTAGCGTACTGTGCATATCTTTGTACTGTGGGAGGAAACCGGAGTACTCAGAGGAAACACACACAAGCAGGGGAAGAATATGCAAACTCCACACAGAAACACCCAGGCTGGGAATCGAACCCAGGCCTTCTTGCTGTGAGGCGAACGTGCTAACCACTAGACCACCGTGCCACCCTAATTATTTTACTCATTTTTAATATTTACTAATATTGCAAACAAAATTCATCACAAGGATTTCATTATTAGTGCCATGCTATATCCAGCAATATATATGGGCACGAATGCAATGTTGCCTAACACCTTGGATTGTTTAATACTAGAAGTAGGTTACTCGTTTTTCTATTGTTTCCTAGCTGGCATAGTGGGCATTACAGTCGTATGAAAAAGTTTGGGCACCTCTGATCATTTTCGACTGTATGTACTAGCTAACATCAGTGAATGGCAGCATCTTGGCAATTTTTTTTCCATAGGAATTCCAATAGTTAAGTCATGTATTCCTCCTTGTCATGGAGCTCCCGTTTCATTGCGCTAACTCTCCCATCTTTAATGAACGGTGTGTGGTGCACAGGTCATGAAACACATTTCTTATATTTGTATAAGAAATCTAAATGTATTTGTACACAGTGTTGTAAAGATCCCTACACACTATATCAGTTGTGTTTAGTTGCTTACAGATGTAGAGGTCACAGATAACTTAAATGATTAGAATCCCAAGCGGGTAACGCTATACAGTTTGGGCTGAACTTATTTTTCCAATCCTGTTACATCCTTGCCAGACACACTGCACATTAAACATAGCTTTGATGGGGGAAAGTGCTTGTTTCTTTTGGGGCGTGAAGAGAGAGAGAGAGAGAGAGAGAGAGAGAGAGAGAGAGAGAGAGTGAGAGAGTGAGAGAGAGAGAGTATGTGTGTTTGGGGGGGGGGACGACTTCAAGTGCCAAATCCTTGGAGAACTTTTGAAGAGATTTATAAGCAACAGATAAGCTTGATATGCATCTGCAGCCATGCTCGCTCCTCTCAGCCTGGCCAGGGCTGCTGCCAAAGCTTTTAAAAGCAGAACTTACATTCCTCTTGTCTCTTGTGAAAGAGTCTGTATAGCTAACGGCATGGAGAGTTTGAGATGAAGAAAGGTGATATTTTAGGAATCAAGTGGTAGTCAAAAAATGGATTTAAAGGGGATTGAGGATAAACTGAGCTCTGCACACTTCCATGTGTGTGTGTTTCAGTGCCGTTTTTCACCTACTGCTAACATGCATGGCTGTACAGCAGGATTTGAGCACACGATAAAGCTCTCATACTTACCAGCTTACAGCTCCAGCTGTATGGAATAAATAAATGACACACACAATAAAAAGACTTCTTTGTGGTACACAGGGTCAGTGGAAAGCCCGCTGGGAGGTAGGCTAAAAGACGCGTGACAGTAGCTCTAATTAAGCCAAGCTGGAGACGTGCTCATGAGTATTTGGGAAGTATTTAAAAGCAGTCTGCTGCACTTGCCTCAGGTAATACGGCACAGTGCTCCTCTCTTATTCAGGCACACACACACACACACACACACACACACACACACACACACTCATACCCAGAGATATCACACATTCACTCAGCACTTACACACATGTTGAAGTAATCTGTTGAAATGTAAAGAAAGCAGAGCTTGTGGCGGAGTGTAGTGGTACACCACAGTTCAGGTTTCATCTCTTTCTGAATGTTTTGTTGGTAACGTACTTGACACAGTTAACGGACTGACAACCCCATATTCTCTCTCTATTTATTTCCTGCCTCTTTCGCACTTCCTTTTATAACTCTCTTTTTCTCAGGCCTGTCAGTGACATAGCCCAAAACACACCACTCAGCTCTCAGTAAATGTCAAAAGTGCTCCTCTATACTTCAGTTCATAGAGGGCCAAATCAACGCATTTAATGCATACCACCCCTTGTGTTGGGTGTTTATAACTTCCTCCCTGAAGGGGATGATTAAGTTGGTGTGTTCTTGTAAAAATTCAACCTCTATTTACATTTCAGTGGTAAGAGATACTATATATAAAACAAAAATAGCAGCCAGAGGCAGTTGGGCGTGATGCTTTATTTTGGCAGATCCAAGAATGAGTTTGGTGTCTGTAGCTGAGGTCAGATCACGCAAAACCAGATTTAACAGGCATATTCATACTCATAATAACTAAGGCATGAGTAAAAACAACAGAAATCAGAAACACCTGAAACAAACCCTGTAGGATAGTGGGGGAAGAAAAACAAATAGCAAACTGGGATATTAAAAATCCTTAACGCTTCGAACCCTAACCCATATACAGCCACCCCATCCTCCACCCTGGGGTCCCTTTTAAAATAGCTCAAAAAACACTCATATTTATGTCTTTTCATTTCTTGCTGACCATGCCCGGGTCAGCTTCCCCAGCTGTGTCTGCTGCCATGAACATTTTCTTCCACCATTCCCAGCTCCAATTCATCGCTAGTATCAGTTTGGCCGGTGTTGATTCACTTGACACGCTATGGTCACGGCCACTCGCACTTCCATTCTCACTTTCAAAATCACTTTCATTGTTAGAATTGCCGTTATTTTGATTACTTTTCAAATCCAAAAGCATTGGAAAGCGCAGCACTGACAGGATGGGAACGCCTAATTGCCAAAAATCCTGATGAAAGTAGCTGACATTAGACAGAAGCAGCCGCCAAATTATTCAGAAACCATGACTGGATGTAAAGTGTACTCTGAATGGCTAGAAATTACTCACTGCATTCATCGTTACAAAATTACTCACAACAGTAGTGGTGACTTCAGTAGTCAATACAGTAGTTTTAATAACGGAATAAACCTGCTGTTCCATTTTTCAGAATTGCAAATCACATATGTATACACCATGTCTCTCACTCTCTGTAGTGAGACGCATGTAAAAGAACCATTGCTGATGTTCGTCAAGAGCAGGCTGCATATCCTTCAGCGTGTTTCTGCCCTGCAGTGGCCTGGCAAGCTGTCCACGGTGTACTCTGCCCTCGTCTAGAGTAGGCTGAGATGAGCGCCAGCCTCCCCACAACCTTATTTAGGATTAAGCGATACAGAAAATGACCGACTTAATGAATAAACAAGAGAATTAGGATTAATCGGTGCAGAATATGAATGAATGAGTGTATGGCTGCATGCAGATTACCAGAAAGTGAGTAAAAATTTAAGTTGTTTGCTTTAAAACCACTTAACTTAACCCTGTATTTAAATTTTCTCTAGCAATTGCCCAGCACCTTGTAAAATGAATACTACTCCCACATACTTTGGTCTAAAGGCATGAGCTTGGTCTTATTTAAAGTTTTTTAACAGCTCGAATAATTCTGACTTACGGAAGCAGAGGAACAGAGTTTTAAAATGGACGGGGTTTTGAAATGAGACATAGTGAGAGATATGAGGCAGGCTTATGTCCATTATGTTTTGAAGAACAGTTTACATGAAAGAGCCCAGGCTTTCAAACAATTGGTCAGATTAATGTAGTACTTGACAAATGTGTTATTAAAATAGATATTACAGTATGGGTGATGCAGAGGGAGAATAAATAAATTGAAAAAGTCACTTTTGCCTTATTTACAGTATCTTATTTACAATTTACTATGATGGCATAGTGGTTAGCACGTCTGCCTCACAACAAGAACGCCTGGGTTCGATTCCCAGCCTGGGTGTTTCTGTGTGGAGTTTGCAAGTTGTCCCTGTGCTTGCATGGATTTCCTTCGTGTACTCCGGTATCCTCCTAGTCCAAAAACATGCACGGTAGGATAATTGACTGTTCCAAATCTCCCTTAGGTGTGTGAATGTGAGTGTGAATGGTGTGTGTGTGTTGGCCCTGCAATGGCCTGGTGAGCTGTCCAGGGTGTATCCTGCCCTCGCCCAGAGTCGGCTGAGATGGGCGTCAGCCTTCCTGCGACCCTAATTAGGATTAAGCAGTTCAGAAAATGAATGAGTGTATTTACTGGATTACTCATTTACAAGCTTCATCCTAAATGCGATGTGTATCTGATTGGTGGCCTTGCGACATGAGTAAGTACAGTCAGAGTCAAAGTCACTGTGACTTTTTTGTATATACAGGTGCTGTTTTCATTATCAGCGAGTACTGGCAGTGTATCACTGGAGTAGAGCTACATAGTGGAAGGATGGGAAGTTGACAAATTATCTAATATCTATGGAAATCGATCAGTTCAATTCAGACTTGAAATCCAGCCAGACTGAAATTGAGTATTTTTCACCTACTCTACATGATCATGTACAGTTGATAACCTGTTTGTCATTTTTGCTGAGCAAAAAAAAAGGAAATTAATTATTAGGCCTGTGATGTGAATGTCACCCAAGAATATACTGTTGTCCAATCAGCAACACTTAAAAAGTGATGCAAGAAGAGATTCACTGTCACAGTGTAGTAATGAAGACCATTTTTGCACTTGTAGTCCCATTAATCAGATTTTGTCAATTTACAAATGCAAGAAAAGACAAACATCCTGACTTTGGGCAGCTACCTGAGAAAACGCACTCAAATGCATGACATATATCGCCAGTCTTTTGTTTCTTTCTCTTACAATAACTATTAAAAATATAATGTTTCTGTATTTCACACATACATTTGACCTATATTTATTTGAAAAGTTGCCAGGATTTTTTCCACCCATTATCTGTACTGCTTATCTTTTAGGCTTGCATATGAACTAGAGCCAATTTCAGCTGACCTCGGGCAAGAGGCGGGGTATACCCTGAGCAGGTCGTCAATCAGTGGCAGTACTGACACAATGAGGAACAAGCATTCCCATTCACACTGGTGGGCGATCATAGGTAAAGGTAAAGTCTGTGGGCTTTTTACACCCGAGCTCAATGGCCGGTGCTTATCCCGGTTTCTGTAGCGTGAAGCGACTAGGAGTTCAACTCCTCCTGGATGGAACACTAGTCCATCACAGGTTACCTTCCCAGTATTTTTACTGGTACCCATTTATACTGCTGGATGGACAGAGGCACGCTTGTGGTTAAGACCTTGCCCAGGGGTCCTAGCACGGTGGGGGTCTCACCGAGATTCAGACCCACGACCTCCTGATC
>JAQNCB010000007.1:18782716-18795203 GCA_030068295.1 Euristhmus nudiceps | reverse complement strand
AGTCGCACTGGAGTATAAGTCGCACCCCTGGCCAAACTATGAAAAAAACTGCGACTTATAATCCGGAAAATACGGTAATCGACAACAAAATTCGTCGCCAACTCTTTTATTAATCGATTTCTATCGATTTTAACGATTCGTTGTTGCAGCCCTACTCATCATCATCTTTTCTGCGACCTCCAGCTCTGCCTCCTGTCTTTTCCTCATTAAAGAACATGACACCAATTCCACAATAAGAACTTTACTCTAGAGAGCTACACTAACCCTTTGTTTGTTTTAGGAACTTCCTGCCTCATTTACTGTATCGACAAAATGTTCTTGGAAAAATATAATGTTGTTTGTATGTTGTTGGTTTTTTTATTTCATAAAATCAAACACATGTAAAAGGACTGGTTATTAGAGAGGAAATGAAGCGGATAAAACAGGAAGTTGCTGTTGATAAATCTGTCAGCAAGTTGCTGTGGAGCTTTGTGACCCAGTTAGTGTAGCATTTGACTCATACTTCTCTTTAGCTGTACTGGATCAGAGCCAGATTTTCATGCTATACCCTGGAGTGGTGCCAATCACATGCCATTCCTGTCAGTGCCCATATCTTGCGGGCAAAGGGCCACTTACAGCTCCACCACACTCTATCTGATATTTCATGGTAGGAGCTACAAAAACTCGATACTGATAGGAAGACTGGCAGTGCTTTACAATGAATTATTACAGATTAGAATTTTTAATTTTTCAAATGTGTATAATCATAGTATAGAAAACACACACACACACACACACACACACACACATACACTACTAGCCTATATGCCTGGAACAAGCATTTTTTATGATGAGAAACTAGGTTTGAGTGTGAAAAGCCAACCAGGCCCAACCTTACCTACCTACAAGTATGTGGAAACTTTAAGAAAAATGTGTCTTTTCTTTTTGCCACATACAGGATAGCCATAGACATTTAAACATTTAAGGTCCATTACATGGACTGCCAATATATAAAACATAATGTATTAGCCAAAAGAACGTAAGGTGTGTAGATACTTCAACAAAAGACTTACCATTAATTTTTAATTTCTCATTTAAATTTAAGATCTATGGTTTAATATGTTGCTGAGTTGATACAGGGTGTTTTAGGATTATGGGCAGCACAGTGGTGTAGTGGTTAGCATGTCCGCCTCATAGCGAGCAGGCTTCTCTGTGGAGTTTGCATGTTGTCCCTGTGCTGGCTTGGGTTTGCTCGGGGTAATCCGGTTTCTTAGCACAGTCCAAAGACATGCACGATAGGCGAATTGGCTGATTCATATTGCTTATGAGACCTTGAGGTCATTACCAAGCTATAGTCAGAGTCAGGAGTTTTATTAGGAATACAGCCTTCATGTTGTATTCATTTTATTGTGTGGTTCCTACTTTAAGCAGTGGGCTGTCTCGACCCATGTTGCCTACGATTACACCCTGCCAAATTAGTAATGGATTGACAATTTACGATTGGGCTTGCATAAAAATCAAGTCCGCTGTCTTATTTTACTAGACTAAAAATAATCTGAAAATTTTGTGAGGAATATAACATTGAGTTATTGTGTGGTCACGTCAGTACTGTATGTCTATGTGTTGGTAAAGATCTACACTGGTCACTTAGTGGTTGAGCTTCTTATGTTAGAGTGAACCATAACACTAAAAGCAGTGACCACACGGGCATATTCCTCCCTGTGGCTCGGTGTCTGTGTTTCTAAACTACTTGTGACTTTGTGACCATTCTCATTTTGGCTCTGTGGCTGTCAGACCTCATCCAACATGTAATTGTAATATATAATAAACTATTGTTAAGCTGTGTTTTCCATTTGTACCAGGAGCATCTCCTGTGGCTGAACTATCGCACACCAAGTCTCTTCTTGTCAGTGTTGTTGTTTTTTTGTTTTTTTTTGGGTCAGGTTTGTTTCTGACTATTGCCAACCTAAAGTACAATACATCGCTCAATGCCTGACAGAAATGTCAGGTGTACCACTTGACCAACTTTCAGGCCTGTGTTATCTGAAGCATGCAGTGTTTTCTCTGCTCTGTACTAGCTCATGTTACAAACCCATTACTGGCACAAAGGAGGAACATTCCCTTCTGCATTGCAGATGACAGATTTTTTAGAATGCCCTTTCTAACCCTTCAGTCTTTGTGACTGATATCTTGTGAATTGCAGATCTGGCAGTATTTTCAGCTTAATGATAGTAGCTTTGTTTTTGACTCTTTGCTCCAGTATTATATGAGACATCTTTAAAACAAACTACACATTTTATCTTTCTCAGCAAAATCAGTGATTAAGCCGTAAATAAAATCTTCAGTGCTTACTTTTGCTTCATTTCAACTTTCTTATTTATGTGTATATCTACATAATATATGACTTTTTTAGGAGTCTTGGAAAGCAAGAGGGTGAGAGGCATGTGTTCAGATCCCACTAATAGTTACTATTGGGGGAAACTCTGCACAGAGACTGGAATTTTTGCATGTCTGAGTACATTTATAATTCTTCAATACATCTTTGTTCCTGGCCAAGGTCACTGTGGTTTAAATTACAAATTAATTTATATTTTTCATCAAGTAAAAGCAATGGAGTTCATCATAAGCAGGTACATAGAAAAGAATAATTACCACCAGAGCAAGTGAGACTGATTGGAATTCCTTTGGGAGGAAGTGGGAGTAGGATTAAAGATGCTGTGTCAACATACGCACACTGCAACCACTGGGTCCACAAAGGGTAGGATTTCTCAACATCTGTACGTGAGTCATTTCTTCTTATATTGGATGACTGGAATACCATGCTATCAGTGTCGGGAACAGTGTGATCAATTAATTCCCAAATAGGGTTTCAGGGTGTCATGTCTGGGCTACACCAGATAGTGCCTGGAACAGAAGACCAAAAAACCAACAAGTTGTTCTTACTGGAGATTCCACACATCGGCTGTAGATCAGAAAGAGTGCACTAAACCCAACACAAACACAACTGTGGCTGAGGAGTGTACCACACACCGTGCACATTAAGTCCTGGCTGCTGTAACGTTCAGTGTGCCGACTCGGCCTTCCCTGCGGTCGGAACGAGCGTGCTGCATCCTGTCCTGGATGGAAATTCAAAGATATATCCCCGTACTTTCTGTAAGGCTCTACAGCTGGACATAAAAAACTGTTTTTGTGGAACGTTTGAGCTGATTATGGAGAGGTGCCACTAAGCCATACTGAAATTACAGGAAAAGTCTCAAAAATCTGTGAGATTCTGAGCACCAACATTCTTCTGATTGTCAAAACCTATGTGTTTCTTCATTATGCAAGGTTTCCATACATGACAGAAGGTATTCCAACCATCTTCTTGCTTTGCTCATTGGTAGTCCTGTTTATATCCATGCCAGTGAAAATATTTCACAAGTTCTTATATGAACAGACCCAGCTGGAGAAGCCATTGGTCCTCCGTGCTGTTCATTTTCATTGTGGTATTCTGCATGTTCTTCATGTTGTGTTTTCGATCGCACAGGAGTCCATGAAAAACTTTACAACCCATGACACCCACAGCAAAGGCTGTGTTTTTTCACCAAACAGAACACTCTTTGGCCTTTGCACAGAAACAGGAGGTTAAGATGGATCCAAAGATAATTCTTCTGAAGACAATTAGAAAACGGCCCACAAATCATGGCAGAAAGGAACATTATAGCACTTCAGTCTTCCAGCATTCCAGTGCATTGAATTATCGCCAAAATAGTGGTCATGTTGTTTTTATACTGACACACAGATTTAGCTTGTAGGACTTTGCATTATTGTGGCTGAACTGAGTTGAGTTTCTATCCCTTTTGCTACAGTGCATTATACCCTAGAATCAACATCGTTAGCTAAAATGACATTCTTGTTCAAATATCGTTCACCTATCAGTAATTTGTAGGTTGAGAATCCTCTTAAATTTGAAAATATGAAGAATTTCCTCCATCATTAGCCAGACACCTTTCTAATGGTTAGTTGGCCATCTGTGGTCATGTGACTCATTTCTTCTCCATCGCGGTGCTTATTCATGCTAGAATGATGCAGAATGTAGGTCACCTTGTCTAAAAGTTATTTATTTTAATGAAATATGAAATTGACTCATTCCTTCTTCACTCAGTGCTTTTCTCCTGTTCCGGGTTACAGTCGATCCAGAGACAATCCTGGGAACACGGAGTACGAGGGCAAAAGAACAGAGATAAAATGGCAGTCCATCACACCAAAGCATGAGTTCATTCATTCACACACTCATCCACACTTAGGGACGATTTGTCCTAACCATCTGCTTACCTGCATGCTTCAGGGAGGTGGAAAAAACTGAGAACCTGGAAGCAAATCACATATTAATCTCAATACAGACTTACACAAGCACACGGTTAGCTTTTGAGGCAGCAAAGCAACCCATTGTGCAACTGTGATGCCCTAAAGTATGTGAAGCTGCTCACAGCAATCACATGCTTCATAAGTTTTACTCTCCATGCACAGTCTGTTTGGAGATTAAACATATTAGTTTTGCCAAATGGGGTGGCACGGTGGTGTAGTGGTTAGCACGTTGGCCTCACAGCAAGAAGGCCTGGGTTTGATTCCCAGCCTGGGTGTTTCTGTGTGGAGTGTGCATGTTTTCCCCGTGCTTGTGTTGGTTTCCTCTGGGTACTCTGGTTTCCTCCCAGTGTCCAAAAACATGCACAGATTGGCTGTTGTAAATCAACCTTAGGTGTGAATGGTTGTGTGACTGCGATGGCCTGGTGAGCTGTCCAGGGTGTACCCTGCCCTTCCCCAGAGTCCACCAGCCTCCTGTGTCCCTAATTAGGATTAAGCGGTTTAGAAAAGAAATGAATGAGTTTTGCCAGCTAGATTATTTCAAAATTGCATATGGTGATTTTTATGATATCATGTAGTGATATTCTACAGTATAACACACGCTTCTGCCAGGTCCTGTTTTTATAGCATGTACTTATTTAAAAAATATAATAAAATAAAATTGCAAAACTCAACATGAGCACAGTGTAGAAGTGTATTGTTTTCGGCTTGACACGACTCAGAAGCATATCAAATACCAGAGCACTTGGTAACGGCATGGCATGGGGTGTAAAGTGCCGAAAGTAACGGGAGCAGAGCAAAGCCCTGAGGACACAGCAGTTAATTATTCTGATGAGTCAAATAAATGAAATGAGAACAAGTTTTCAAACATAATAAAACGGTGAAGTAGGAAATAGTTTAGTTATGTATGATTTATTTGTTAAGCGTCAGGAGACAAGACTCATGTGACTGTGTTTCCCAGAGCATGCCTTGGTCATGATGTCATCGCAATTTTAGTGACTTTTAGAGACTACACTACAGCCTCCTCTCTACCAGAGGAAGAGATGAGAGGTGAAGAAAAGTGAAAAACAATATAAAGATTGTGCATGTGTGTGCATGTTTGCAGAAGAAGCCACTAGAGTTTTCCCATTACTGTTTTTTTCCTAGTGATATTAACAGCACTATAGGGGCCAGAGTTTGGAGACCCAGGAAGGGGGCCAAGGCCATAGAGTGCTGCTGTGGTGAAGGATGAGGTTTTTTGGGTCATCTGGGGTCAGACAGTCAATGGAATATTGCAAGAATAAAATAAATCATCAGGCTCACCAGAAGCGTCTGATGTGAAACACTTAGGGGAAAGTGGTGAGAATGTCTGGAAAATAGAGGAGAGGGGGAGTGCTGCGAGGAGAAGGAGAGAAGAGAGGGGCAGCTGCTCAACGTTAGTCTGTAATGAGTGCGCCTCCCGTCCACCTCACCAGCCATTGCAGAATGGAAAAGGAGCTTTTAATCTTCGTC
This sequence comes from Euristhmus nudiceps, assembly GCA_030068295.1. Classification (NCBI taxonomy): domain Eukaryota; kingdom Metazoa; phylum Chordata; class Actinopteri; order Siluriformes; family Plotosidae; genus Euristhmus; species Euristhmus nudiceps. The sequence continues at coordinate 18,789,389 of JAQNCB010000007.1, read as the reverse complement.
GAGGGGAAGCCCCCTTGTCTTCCATGCAGTTTTCATTTGTGTCTACAAGTTGGTGCATGTGCCACAACTGCACCGCATCCCATTTTTCATCATTGCACATGTACACCCCTTCATTTGGTGTTAATTGTAAATGTTCTGCCCCTTCTGTCGTCTTTTTCTGTTGTGTGAATTAGTAGGTTTGAACATCTTTTGACATAGTTTGCTGTTTTTGTTGTGCTGTGTTGAATGAAAGTCAAATGGAAACTTGGATCTGAGAATAGCAAACTTGAGTGACTGTCATTAAGAATGACTGATGGGGTGTTGGAGGACCTAGTGCAGCGAGCTTTAGTAATCGTTGTCTGGTGTGTTTTCGTCAATGTCTGGAGTTTGTGCTGCCTTTGGAAATCGTAGGACCTAAACACCTAAATGAGTTATTTCTTAAATACACTGGCTGCTTTAAAAACACAAACATATAAGTAACTGAGACTTTTCCCTTGGGGTATGTCAAGTGAATTAAAATACCTTGAATGAATTATCTGTAAATCAAATGAATTGCCTCTGATGTTGGAGATTCAGTATGATGTTAGTTTAAGTTGAGTTATTAGCTTTCAGACACTCCCATTATAACACCAGAAGGTATATATTGACCTGAATGCTTCTCTGTTATAATATGTTGTATGTTCTTTAGGAAAATATGTTCTGGTTATTAAAAGACTCTTAATGTAGTTATTATTCAGACAACAGGGAGCTGTGTCTAGGATTTTTCTTTTTGTGACGTACAGATGCCCTTCTGTTTTATTGCTTAGGTCATGATAACGCAGAAAAACCCAATAGTGACATGAAAGAAACCAGGAAAAACATGACAGTGTTTTATTACCAGGTATCATGACTCCTGGCTCATCAGAAGCACATTTGAGTAGCTTCATTTTCCTGCACAGGATTATTGGGTTTTATTCTTTTCAGTAACCTGATACACAACACTTCAACTCATTCACCATCAAAGAAGTTTTTACATTAACCGGATTTAAACAATAGCACTGGTCTGTAAGCATAGATTCACATTTTTTCTTTTCTACAACACCTGAACATTTGTGGTATTTGGATTGATTGCATTGTTATGTAGTCATAGATTCATGTTTACTCTTTATTGCAACACGTGAACATTAGTAGTTTTTGTATTCATTACAGAATGGTGTGTACATTTAAAGATTTTATTTAATTTACCCTTTCTTATACAAAATTAAAGTTCAGTATTGTAGTAAAATGAAGTTATTTTTATGGTAGACCCATGTATGAGTCTTAACGAATATATTGCATAGGAAGTGAGAATCTTTTTACCACATTTCCAGAAAAGTGATATACAAAATGCAATAAAAAAAAAATCTGATTAGTAATTCACTGTAAACCTTTGGTTAACTGGCTAAAGTAAAAAAAAAATAAATTATATTTATTATTTTTCTGAACAACTTGTTTGTATTTTATAAATATAAACAAGGTTTATTTTTTTTATTTAAAATAAAATTATGCTTGCAACACACTCTATAAATGTTTGTACAGCGTTAAATATGATTTGAAAAATTACAGAATATATAAGTAACAGTCCCAGGGATTGGTAGCAGGTGAGATACCATGATTCAGTTTACAAGTAGCTACCAAAGACTCAGCATGCAAAAGTGAGAATGGTCAGTGATTAGTCGGTTTACATGGAATGTCGCAAATTAAGTCTGCAGAGAATTTGGGTCTTTCAAAATCTATAATACTTAACATTGTGAAAAGATTCAGAGAATTGATACATCCCAGTGCATGAAATACAAGGTTAAAAGCATTGTTCGATGTGTGACCTTCACACCCTGAGATGGCACTGCCGTCATGCTACGGTGAAAAATATAGCCACATGGGCCTGTAAATTTGGAAAACCATTTTCACTTAGTACATTCCACCACTGCATGCAGAAATGTTATCTGAAACTGAGGTTTCTGGGCCCCAAACATATCTCAGATTGATCAAAAGATAGTGGAACCCTGTGCTTTTGTCAGACGAGTCTATTTTTCAGCTTATATTTTGGGGAAAGAGACCATGCCAAAGATGAATGTAACCATCCAGCAAAATTATCAGCAAAATGTACAAAAGTCTGCATCTATGTTGGTTTGGGGGTGCATCAGTGTGTACAGCATGGGTGAGCTGCATGAGAAATGGGTATGTTGTGTGAGAGAGTATCATTAATGTGGAGGTTTATATTGGAATTTTAGAGATGCTAGCTTGTGCTTGTGCTTGCCTGGTCTGCTGCCAATCCAGATCTGTGTCCTATTTAACTAAATAACACATCATGGAGAGACGATAATGGCAACTACAGTCTATTGAGCAGCTGAAGACTTGTATTCAAGCAAGAGTGGACAAAATTCCAATTGCAAAATTTCAATGATTAGTATAAAATTTGTCAATAATATTAAAAATTATGTCATAAAATGAAGATGCCTCAACCCAAACTTTTGTTGAATGTATAGCTGTCATCAGTTTTTTTTTTTAGTTATTAAAATGGTCATTAAAAAACATTGTACCGTAAATCTTTTTTGCACCTTTGTCGGTTAAATAAAAGTTAATGTTTGTTTGTACTGTATTCTGAAAAATATCCAACCTTTCTGTAGATGGGGCTAATATTAAAAAATGACCAAGTTCAAGTTTCAACTTCTTCGTGTGTATACTGCAACGAGGTGCACTGTATAGCGGACTACATTTAACTTTTACTGAGAGATTGAACTTAGATTCAGACAACCTTAGGGTTGTTTTGTCTTGGAGTAACATACAGCATACAACTTCCTTCATTTTCATTTAGTGAAATAGAGAATATGTCAAAGACAATACCTTTATATTTATGTATGTAAGACTGTGCATCATGTGACCATTGACTTTTTGACCCTGATGTTTTCAATTAAACTCTGAGCCTTTTCACCCAGAGCCAATCCCCTCTTTTCAGTGAGCAATTCAACTACTTTTTTCTTCATGTAATTGAATTTACAGTCATTTATTGAAGTTAAGTCATTGGGTGTGTGTGTGGAAGGAAAATATTTGCAGTGATAACAGGTAGACCGACTGTCTAAGGTCATTTTTCAGTTCAGTTATACATGCGCAAAGCCAAGACACACACATATCACATGCCTCCAGCTAGACAAAGAGATATATTTGTATATCCTTACAGAAACTTCCTGTCATGCATTTGCTCATTTGCAAGTATAACTTCCCGTAACCAATCAATCAGAACTTAGACACTACTGCAACCATTAATTACTGAAGACGCAAGCAAATACAAACCATTCATGTGCTAAACAATTGTAAAAATGCAATAAAACCAGAAATAAACAGTCACATAAAGTGTACTTTTGCAGTGTCTGGTTACACTTTCAAAGTTCTGTTACTATACACAGCTCTCTCATTAAGAATGAGATGGCAGAAGGAAGGGTACATGAACTGTGGGGATTTTATTTACATTTCTGTCATATTATTCAAGTATCCTCCTTGTTTCTCTTAGTCTATTTCCAACCCCTTATTTGGGACTATTGGGCCAACTTGGTACCTTATACAACCACAATAAACATTTACTGATTGCATTACCATGTGAATTGCTAAATTGAGTGTTTTTATCGAGCATTCAGGAAATATGAAGTAAATTTCATAAGACTTTGAATACTGATCAGCCATAACATTAACACCTCCCAATGGTCCACGGCTAGGCAGAGCCATATGCAGGAAGCTGTAATGCACCCTGTGTTCTGAAACTTTTTCTACCATAGCCAGCATTGACGGTTTCAGCAGTTTGTGCTATAGTAGCTCTTATGAGGGTTTAGAACAGATGCAGTATCCTTCACTCTCCATGTGCAACGAAGAGCCTTGGGTACCCATGACACTCTTCCCAGCTCACTGGTTATCCTGCCTTGGACCACCTTTGGTAGGTTTTTACATACCAATAACACCCAAAAAGACCTGCCATTCGGCTCTTTTCAGAGTCACTCAGATCCTTTCACTTGCTCAGTTTTCTTGCATCCAACTCATCAACTTCAAGAACTGAGTTACTTTCTGCCTAATACATCCTACTCCTGTCAACTGACACTTCACCTGTGAGTGGTCATAACGTTTTTAATGTTGTTATGGCTGATCAGTAGTGTATCAGTAGTGTAGTGGACTTATAATAGCACAGAAATTGATCGGCAGAGGAGTATTGTGAAGGTTTGATGCATTGATACACTCATCAGCTAATTTATACTCATTTCTCACTCATTCATTTGCCCAACTGTTTAATACCATTTGGGTATCTGAAAGGCTGGATTCTATCTCAGCAAACACTCGGCAAAGGTGGGATACCATCAAAGGGCCAAAAGACAAGGCAACTATGTTATGAGTAAAATTATATACTAATACTAGTCAGGGCTTCATCTAATTTCAGAACAGCCTCAGTACTTCATGGCATGGACCCATGAATGGAAACATTGCTTTGAAATTGTGGTCCACGTTGGCATGATTGCATCACATAATTGCTGTAGAATTGTCAGATGCATATTCATTCTTAAAAACCTTCTGTTTTACCACATCCTAATAATACTTTACTGGGCTCAGATATGTTGAATGACCCCATAAATGATTCATAGAGCAAGTATGAGATGAGTTCCTCCATGTGTATTATCATGCTGGAGGCAGCTACGGTTTACTCTATGTTGGAAAAAGTGTGGCCATAAAGGGATGCACATAGTCAGCAATGGTTCTCACATAGGCTGTAACATGCAATTGATGCTCGATTTGTATTATGGGGCCTGGTTGCATATTAAGAAAGCATTTCCCCACCACATGTTTGAGCTGTGGGTACAAAACATATTGGGAAAATGGATTCATGGTGTTGGTGCCAAATCTGGCCCTGCCATCTCCATGTCACAGTAGAAATTTAGATTCACCAGACAGGGCAATGTTTTTCCATTCTAATCTGTCCAGTTTCATTGAGTTTGTGATCACTGTTGTACTGTTAATGCCAAACATGACAAGAATTTGATATGGTCTTGTACTACTGTAGCATAACTATTCTGAGATGCCTTTCTTGGCCATTACCATAGCCTTCCTGTCAGAATAAACCAGTCTGTCAGTTTTCCTCAGTCCTTACTCATTAACAGGTCATTTCCAATTGTAGATTTTTATTTTTGCACCATTCTATATATTAGCTGAATAGAGAAAATCACTAAAATTACGTTTCCTCCTCCGTACTGAAGCATTTGACCTGTATATACAGTGGCTTGCAAAAGTATTCATACCTCTTGAACTTTTCCACATTTTGTCAAATTCCGACCACAAACATAAATATATTTTATTGCCATTTTATGTGAAAGATGAACACAAAGCGGCACACAATTGTGAAGTAGAAGGAAAATTATACATGACTTTCAAATTTTTTTTACAAATAAAAAACTGAAAAATGTGGCATGCAAAAGTATATGTTGTGCTGCTCCCACATGATCAGCTTACCAGATAATTGTGTAAAGGAGCAGATGTTTATAATAAAGCAGCTGATACATGTACACTGAGTTCTAGTGATGGAACATTAATATTCATCATGTACAGGGTTAGGTAATCAGGCAGATGTTTCTTACAAACCTTCTTTGATTATCCTGATGTGTGGAGTGTGTGCAGTCCAGTCTTTGTCCCTCCAAATTTGTACTAAATGTTTCACCTGTTCCATACTCATGACTTAACCTATGTAATGTGGTGGGAGGTCACAGTATCTCATATAATATAAAAACTCCATTTAGATATCCATTCATTCATTGTCTGATCTGCTTAATCCCAATTGGGGTCACAGGAAGGGTGACACCCATCTCAGCCGACTCCGGGCAAGGGCGGGGTACACCGTGGACAGATCAACAGGCCATCGCAGGGTCAACACTCACACAACCATTCGCACCTAGGGGCAATTTGGAACACCCAGTTAGCCACTGTGCATGTTTCTGGACTGTCGGAGGAAACCGGAGTACACAGAGGAAACCCATGCAAGCAAAATGCAAACTCCACACAGAAAGGCCCAGGCTGGGAATCGAACACAGGCCTTCTTGCTGTGAGGCGTACGTGTTAGCCACTACACCACCATGCTCCCCCAACTAGATGTGTAAAAAAAAAAATAAAATGTAGCTATTTACTCATCACTTACTCATTTACCGAACCGTTTACTCCTGTTAGGGTCATGGGTAGGCTGGAGCCTTTTTTAGCTGACACTGGATGAAGGCGGGGTACACTCTGAACAGCTTTTTTTTCCAGACCATCGCAGGGCAGTGCACCCACAAGCATTAATACTGTTGAACAGCCAGTTAGCTTAATGCACATGGCTTTGGACTGTGGGAGGAAACCGGAGTACCCGGAGGAAGCACAAGGAGAACATGCCAACTCTACACAGATATGTCCTTGCCAAGCCTGGGACTTGTACCCAGGACCTTCCTGCTGTGGGGTGGATGTAATAACCACTACATCACAGAGTGTGTGGCAGGGTCGGGGGTTGGTTTAACAGGAGGAGTGTCAGAGAGTGGGCAGTTAATGTGACACCCTGTTCTTTAGCTGTGGTTTTAGTTTTTCCCTTTGCCTGTTAGTTAACCTCATCAGAGTGCTGTGTGTGTGTATGTGTGTGTATGTGTGTGTGTGTGTGTGTATGTGTGTGTGTGTGTGTGTG
>JAQNCB010000007.1:18760593-18773250 GCA_030068295.1 Euristhmus nudiceps | reverse complement strand
CAATTTATCATTAATACAGGCAGCTGTGTGTGTGTGTGTGTGTGTTTTGCTGTGGTAACTTATCACTGATGGAGGCAGCTCTGTATATATATATGTGTGTGTGTGTGTGTGTGCGTGCGTGCGATTTGTGTATATTGTATTAATGTGTCCCCATAATGGAGTGATGCACACACTAGCGGGCCGTCAGCCTCCCTTGTAATGATTCAGCGTACTGCAAAACCCTGAGTGTCTCAGACTAAACTGTGTTCTACACAAAAGTACACACACCCTTCCATTACCTACCCCACATCACAGCCTTGTCTAGACACCCCACATGTGTTCCCTGGGCTGGGGTGGAGTTAGTGGAACACTTGAGATAGTCTGTGATTGTTAAACCAACTGAAGAGCCAGGAGGGGAAATAGTGGCAATGTGCAGGTTAAAGTGATTGAAGTTTTCTGGTATTTTTAGAGACCAGAGTGTGATGTGTTCCACCTCTTTACCTCACTCAGTCCTTTAGCTTGTTTATTCTTACCATATTAGAAAGCTGTGTTGGCAAATAGGTGGTACATGCAGTTTGTATTTTTGCTATGTGTCAGTACACTGGTTAATCTAAGATTGACACTCCACACGTTTTTCTTTGATGACGACCTCTGCAGTGAGTCAGAGGTGAGTCAGCTGTGTGCAGATGCTGCACTATTGTGTTCCATTCACAAAAATGTTTGCTGTTCCGACCCGGGTCTTGGTAAGGATGCTTTATTTTTAATTTTTTTTTTTTTTTTGCATTACTGTATATTTCTGTGCGCTGTTTGGTACCAGATGGTGTTCTTGGCACTGTTGGAGATCATACCAACTCTCTCACGGACATTTAGTCTAAGAATTTTGAACAGAAACAGAACAGGGTCACAGCGTTTAAATAGCAGGAACCATCTGCACTCTGGTTAAGAAAACAGGAGTCAACAATACTAAAGAAGACTGTATAACATTACTGTCCATTCACAGCTTATATGTTTCCTAAATTAAATAAAGGCCCTGCCATGAGCCAGTGTTCCTTGCAGACTATTGCTGTAGTTTCAGCAAGATCGGATACCAGAAATCTTGAGGATTATGTTTGCTTGTAAAGGGTTATTATTGTAGCTGGCTTTTCATCTTTAATAAATGTTTATCTGCTTCTATAAGTATATTATATTAGTGAGAATTTGGTCTTTCGCTCAGTAATTAGGACTACCCTGTTATTATGAATTGTTAATATCATTGCAAAGCTGCTTTTAAATTTATTACAGAACATCTGGTACTTGCAAGCAAATCAGGGGTGTTCAAACATAACCCCAGACCTTCACTGCACACTATTCAGACATGCATACATTCAGAAAGCATACTTATGATTCATTCATTCATTTGCCAAACTGCTTAATCCTACTAGGGTTGCTGGGAGGCTGAAGCCTATCTCAGGTGACTTTAAGCCAAGGTGGGGTAAACCCTGAACAGCTTACCACTCCATCACAGGGCCACCTCACACACACACACCCATTCACACTCTCACCTAAGTTCACTCTTGGCCCGGCCCATCAGCCTAATGTGCATGTCTTTAGACTGTGCATGGTACCCATGCAAACCCCACACGGAAATGCCCTCTCCGAGCCTGAGACTTGAACCCAAGACCTTCCTGTAATGAAGACATGCTAAGTACTCTGCCACTGTGTCACCCTATACTTGTGATATCTGTGTGAAATGTTCTACATACTCTATATTACTAGGGTTAAACATTAAAGCTAAAATGTCCCTCTGGCACAGAGTGCAGCGAGCTAGTCTGTGGTTTTTATATGTCACTATAAATGCATGCATACCAGAATGGCGCACTCAGGACACCAACTGTCCTCTTTTATGAGGTTTTCCTGGCTTCCACTCTTGTGGAATAGTGATATGATAGCTGCAATTCCTTTTAAAGAGGAAAACAGTGGAATCTTTATTGACCAGGTCTGACCTGAACTTTTTTCGTTTATCTAAAAAATGCATTAGTTTATAGTGGCTTACAGTGTTCTACACAGTGTTTAATGCTGTTGATGAAATCTAACTCCACATTTTTCTGATATTCAGATTATTACTGGCTCTTACGCTACAAGGCATAAGCTTAACAACTGTGTAGAAGAAGGCTCTGATTACACATTAGAAAGGCATTATCTATTATATTTTATGCACTGATTTCAGGAGTTGGGCCATTCTTCTTCTAAAAATCAGAGAAGGAGGGAAACTGTAGAAATCTACACTACCTGGGAGGAGATGATAGCTGAGAGATTTGAGATGAAATCATTGATGGGGTTGGACATGCGTGATTTTAAGGGGCATTTGCAAAAATTGTATAAGAAGTCCACCACCAAGGATGGAGAGAGAATTGCAGTAACTAAGTACAAAGTGTTTACTTTCTCAAAACACAATGTGTTTTACATAGTAGTGTCAGAAATTATGTCTAGTGATGTGACTAACAAGATTGGCCTGGTTAAAAGTCAGGTTTCCCATATTTCGCATCCGTTTCAGTGCCTGCTTCCAGTAAACCAAAGTTAAGGGATGCACACAATCTGGCAAAGTATCTCTCTTCTGAGTCCCAGACCCTTATCACTAACCTAGGGTTGAATGAGGATGGGGAGGAGATGAGTCAGACTACGGAGATGAGTAGCATTTGTGGCTGCATATCTCCGTTAGTGTGAAAGTGTCTTACTTCCAATCTGTGTTGGTCTGTCAGTGAAAGGTGGACGTTTCTGTTCTTTATCAAGCATACAACAGGATAAGAGGATTTCTGATGCTCACTACTTGGTTTATTTTCTGCTAAATATGTAGTTGACTAATTGTTTAATCACTTAGTGTTTTTAAATCATAAAGCGCCCCAGCTCTATCAACATTGAGGCCATTTTTTCATTGGAAGTCCGAGTTAGTTGATTGGTAAATTCAGCCATAATGATGTCCATAAAACACCTTTAAAAATATAAAGAAGAACGATGAGAACTATTGAATAAATTATTTTTCACCTTTCCTGTAAAAAAGTTGCTTGGTGTTGATCCTTTTGGAAACTCGAGGATTCAGTGAACATAACATATTTGATTTTGGTTCAACCTCATTTCATTCACAATTACTACAAAGCATCTTGAGCTCAGGTAAACTATTAATCTACGAGGAATAGCTTATGAGAGCTTTCCAGGGTGTACCCGCCCCCACCCCGATTCAGTTGAGATGGGCATCATCCTGTCCGTGACCCTAATTAGGACTAAGCGGTTCAGAAAATGAATGAATGAATAACTTATAATTTTATTTACAAATGGTTAAATCAAGGGACGACAAGAAACATTTCAGCTTTTACTGAATGATATTTTAATATATATCTAGTGCGTACTCGTACTGTATTCAGTTTAATACAACAATAAAGAATTGGTCTTTAAAATAGCGCAGTGTTCTCTGAAGGTGTGTCAGTGGTGTAGTGGTTGGCGTCTCGACCGCACAGCATGAACATTTTGGCATTTCTATATGTAGTTTGCATGTTCTGTGTTTGCATGGGTTTACTCCGGTTTTCTCTTATAGTCCAAAGACAAAGTGTCTGGTGAGCTGGTCAGGATGTACAATGACCCTTCCCAGAGTCTCCCGTAACCCTAGTGAAGGTTTAAAAGATTCAGGAAATGAGATGAGTATTCTCTGTTCAAATAGGAATATTCTATTATCATGGTTTTCTTAGCTACATACTTAAAAACTATACATACCTATATAGTCAAACCAAGTACAAAATATATTTATCTTTATAGGAATTACAGCTATGCTTTTTATGAACATTAATAGATGAATAACTTTAAAAAAAAAAATTAATTCAGAAGCAATTGGTTCATCAGCCAGTGGTCCTGGTGTAGGCTCCTGAACCACTGCAGCCTTCAGCAGGATAAAGCAGTTATTGTGTGAATGAATAATAGAGTGTTGTACATGCCAATATATAGCTTTATAGTTATATTTAATGTTGTGGAACATCTGCAAGCATTTGAAGAAAACTAGTTATCACTTGCCTTATAGAAGCTATAAACATTGCCTCACCCACATCTTTCATCCGTTCTCATCATGGTAATAAGACAAAAAATGTTCTCATATCAAAAGCAAACTGTAAAAAGCAAAATCCTGAAGACTTTCCCAAGGCAGAAAGTGTAATGGAATCGATATACCACTGATACAGACTCGTTCTTTTAATCTTGATGACACTGGAAAATACTCCCATAAATGCTAAATAGTAAAATATTTTTTATGATTTTCAGAATCCTCAGCCAGGATTTATTTACTCTTCTTGAAGTAGTTGTTAAAAGTCTGCCAGATGTTGTTCACTTCCATTTTCACTGCAGGTTTAAAGGCAAATGGGGTCAGGATGAGGTTTTTTTTTTGTTTGTTTTTTTTTGGGCTTTTTTTTTTTCATGTCTGGATTGACAAGCCCATTGGTTGTTTTCAACAATTTGAAAAGTAGGGGTCCATCTACTCTCCTTTCCTTTTTTTTTTTTTTTTTACATTCAGTACCCATGAGGGATGGAAATTTTTGTTCTAAACTGTGTCTTTCTTACAGCAAAACTTTTTTCTTCTTAACGGAAGTTCAAAAAACAGTAAATACAAAGAGCCAGACAGTTTTGGGCAAAAAAAAAATCTATTAAAAAAACCCTCCTGAAAGCTGGAGAGAAGAATGACTGACAATGTGAGACAAAAAGGAACAGGGCAGCCAAGGAAGCACGACTGGAAAAAGGTGTTTAGAGACCCTGCTCTGAGTTAAGATGGCTTGAAATGGCCAATGCAGTACGGAACACATTAGCCGTCTCCTGGAAGTAATTGACTGTTCTTTTTTAACAATAAGTAGAAATCTTTAGTCTCAGACATTTGCTGGTCCTAAGACTTTGAAAGTGCTGCTTTCTATTGAGTGAATAAAGCAAAGTTCAGATGCAAACGGGAACAATAAAGGGTATAAAAGCTCTAGACACGTGATATCATCCCATATGCAAGTTTTTTTTTTAAGGGAATTTTTCAAACACACACATGCAAATTAATAAGTGGGTCGTCTCCTTAAGCTTGAGTAAGCATCATGTTGTTACATGTAGCTGACTGGGAGATTCATTTCTTACCACTGATCTAATATGGTGCTGTCCATCAAGGACTCCCCTGTAGCATTACCTTTTGAACGGTGATGCATCTAAGTCAGAGCTCCCCAGCTACCGGGCTGCGGACCGGTACTAGTCCATGGATCATATGGTAACAGGCAGCCACAAAGGCTGAATTAAAAAAATGTTATTATTTTTATGAGTATGAAACATTTTTTATTTTGAAAAACCACTCATCTCGGTTACCTGATGCGGTACATCAATAAATAAACCCACAAGCTTGCATAAATGAGTAAAAAACAAACATCTTTAGAGAGCTTCCCACTAATTCAGTGGGATGGTGAGTTGTATTTTTACGTACTTTGTTTTTAGTCTTTTCTATACCGGTTCGTGAAAATATTGTTTTACATGTCTGTGAAGATTCTCAGTCATCCAGGTCATAGTAATGATAGAATTCCTGGGCCACTCACACCTGCCTCTCTGTTCCCATCCACAGGGTGAAACTGTCAACGACCACCCCCTCACACTTCTGCTTTGTTCAGACACAGAGACCCTAACGACTCTCTAACGACCCTGGCCTAGGCGAAACGAACACCTCTTAGGAAGGGTGAGTCCTGAACTACAGAGTATAAATTCTGGTTGCCTGCATGAGTTTTTAGAACTGAAGAAGCTCCCTGGATAGGTAGCGAAATGTCTCAACCAAATTTCCAGTCCAGTCGACAGAAGGAAACCACACGCCTTGGATATTGTTTTACATGAAACCGGTGCGTGGTGAAAAAAAGGTTGCGGACCGCTGACCTAAGCGGCATGCCTTCTTATTGTGGGTTTTTTTTTTTTTTTTTTGGGGGGTGGTTCAAAAAGTTTTTCTCATCATTTATAATTATCATGTACTTGGCTAAACAAAACTCTGGTGTTCAGTCTTCAAAGAATGATGTTTTATTTAAGACTTTTATTCCCATAAAAATGTTTATTGACCCTTGATTCTAGTGTGACTGAGAGCATGCTGAGACCCTACTGATGATCTTACCAGCCTTGTTGGCTTGGGGGTATTTTTTCAATTGTCTGTTTACTGGACTAAATGGTTTCCTTTCCCACCCCTTTATCAAGCATTGTTGACTCATAGATAATCAAATACTACCCACTCGTAATTGTGGAAAGCTTTACAAACACATGTTGAGACCCCAAAGTGCGCTCTTTTCCCAGACAGTGATTCATCTAGGGTGAAAGAATGCTTAAATATCCCAATAAACTCTTGCAGTGAGTCAACAGGTCTGGGATGGGGAATATTCCTCATGATGTGGTGCGTCCCCCCCTATGGTGTTGTTGTAATCCGGTCTAAGCGGTGATGTCCACACTGCAGATGAACATGCTAAGGGAAATAAGTGTCATCGTAATTATTGAGGTGAAAGTCTTTGAGATGATGAGTACATGCACTGGATTGTTTTTACAAGACCAAGGTGTGGGTGTGAGGCTGGGGCGGGGGTGGGGGGGTGGGGGGGTCAGGTGGGATTAGGGTGAGAGAGAGAGCAGCGCTGTCAGTGTTTGTTTTGACTGCAGTTGATTAAATGTTTCAGGATGTATCCTTTTATATTGTTAGAGATCCTACTCTCTCTTTCCTCTGACTCTCACACCTTTAGTTATTTATACAAGCTCAAACTTGTAATTCATTCACAATATGCTAGCATTTTGTTTGACATTTATGCTCCAGATTATTCCTCCCTGTTGAATGAATTGAGACTATATAAAGTGATGCTAAAGGCAAAGTTGTGTCAAAATGCAAGCTTTCCTTCTTTTCCTTTTATATTTTGCCTTTGCAGCAGAACCACATGTGCTGTTAATTTCTTTTCTCAAAGGTCAGGGCTTGAATTTAGCTCTGTGGATTCTTGGGATAAAAGTAGCACACAGCTAATGTGTTGTCTTTTTTACACAGGAATACATTATCTCTGTAATTTGTGGAAAATATGTGTCGCCTTTGAACTGGTGCATTTTGTTCGACTTCAAAATTAGTGCAAGTAGCAAAAACGCATACAACTGTAAGGATCAATCTGACAGTGGAACAAAGAACAGATAAAAACAATTCGAGGTGGGACTTTAACCCTAGAATGGTTACCGTCTAATTTGCTAACGTGGAAGGCAAACCCGGGAGAATTTTACCCTAAATTAATTAATATGTAATAACATACTTATGACATACTTGTAACATTCTTATACTCACGCTGCCAGACGTATGAGTATGCAAGGCTGACACTTGCACGATTCTGTAGCACACATTGGCACGACTCGAGTCGTGCCAATGCACAAACTAGTTGTAAACCGGCATGAAGTGTGCGTTAACCCATCGTGACTGTGTGCCATGTCGGGACTAGAATTTTGAAATGTTCAAAATTTTGCACCACCGGGTCGTGAACTACGCGTGAACTCGTCGGAACGATGCGGGAGGATGCTTGCTACATATATATAGGGCTTCCTGGACACTGCTCGCCAGTCAGGGCCATTAAGAGACTTTTAAATATTTGTAAATAGTTAGACTGTACTACTTGTACATATGTGTTGTTTGCTATTTTCATGTTAATAAATTGTTATCTTAATTTCAAAACACTTGTTTTTCTCTTTAACCTTAAAATAAAGTTAAAGAGAAACGAAACGAAACAAAAAAAGACACGAAAAAAGAAACGGAAAAGAAAAAGAAAAGGAGAAATGAAAACGAATAGTACCCCTTTTTTATGTGGCATGCCCAAGTCGACACCATCCGAATTGCGCAAACTCGTCATGCCAATGCGGGAAGCGCGCAAACTATGCGCGAACTATGCGCAATCTACACGTGAACGAGTGAACAGTGCGGGAGCCTCCCAGTTCGTGCCCCAAAATGGCACGACTTGGCCACTACAAAATCGTGGCCAAAAGTCGTGTAAGTGTCAGCCTTGCATTGCACAACCACCTCAATTACACCAGGTGAATTCCACCCTGGTAACCGTTCAAGAGTTAATGAACAGAACCCTGAGAATGTCTGTGCCCTTATGACTGACAGCTACAGAGCCCTGTTGACTTGCGCCAAGAGAGATTCTGAGTCTGTTTTTTAGCTTTAGCCTGGTATTGTTTGGCCTTCATCACACAGCTGTTTTACAGCATGGGACTCTCTTTGCACTGCAATAACCCATCGTTGTTTACTCTCAAACACTTCAGTTCACAGCGTTTCTGGTGGGTGGGGTGAATTTAAGGGCAAGGGTCTGATGCATGAGTTTAGGTACACATGTCCAAACAGATTAATGGCAATAATACACAGAACTGCTGCTTATTTAAGCAACATAATAGAGGGTGCCAAGTTGTAAAGTACACTGTGTGTGTGTGTGTGTGTGTGTGTGTGTGTGTGTGTGTGTGTGTGTGTGTGTGTGTGTGTGTGCAAAACCGTATTTTTCCGAAATACTTTACAGTACTTTTTCTAGTACCTTTTATCACCAATTATAAAATCTGTATATAATCTACATTACTGCTAATCACAGTTCGGCCCGAGCCTTGAGCTTGTTTGTAATCAGTGTTTGTGATAATGTGAGGAACTAATCCTGGAATGAGTAATCAGTAAATCACTATGGTGAGCAGAAGATTCCAAACAGCTGCTTCTAAAACAGCATGAAACAACTCCATGTACTCCATACAGAGGAGCTGTGCAAGTTTCTCCAGGATTTGAGGTGCCGTCTTAAGGCTGTTTCACGCTATGGGATAACAGCAGTTTTATTATACAATTAAGATTCTCTCACGAGAGTGCAACAATGCTTTCTTGCTCCTTTTGTGACCTTTGAGACATTTACTGTTTTAGGGTCATTAGCAGCTTTCACAATTGCTCAACAAAACGAGATGCTGTTCCAAAATGTCCGTCTCCGGGCAATGAGGCACTAAACCAGCTGCCGGTAAGTGATCTAATACCACCAGCTTTAACCTCAGGACCAAAAAATTGTTATTTCACGATATGTCATTGCATAATATGCGCCGGGAAAACAAAAAAAAAACAAAAAAAAAAACAAACACATTTTAGTCTCTTAAACTCGGAGGGCATGTTGCTAGGTCCAGAGTAGCATTCTCATTCTTTGGCAGCATACAGTTCCTCTTAAGTTCTGTTGGCTTTTAAACGGAATCTGTACTGCAGGACAGTTTTAGATCTGCTGCTATGGACCTGAGCACAATCCCAGAACTGTAACTACCGGTACTGAAACTCCTTTATTATCACCTGGAGCAGATTGCATCATCACTGTCACTCATTCACTTGCTAATCCACTCGATTCTATTAGGGTCACAGGGAGGCTGTTGTCTATCTCAGCCAGCACTGGGCAAAAGCGCAGTACACCTTGAACAGTTCGCAAGATTATTGCAGGGCAACACACATACACACTCACACCGAGGGTGAATTTTTTCGCAGCCTACTGTGCATATCGTTCGACTCTGGGAGGAGACCAGAGGAATACCTGAAGGAAACCCACACAAACACTGGGAGAACATGCTAACTCCACATAGAAATGCCTGAGCCAAACCTGGGACTCAAACCCAGGTGCTTGCTCAGAGGCTGATGTGGTAAATACTCTGCAAATCTCACTGTAACTTGCTTTTCTTGTATTACTGTACAGTGTACCCTGAAACTTTTTTTGAATTAATTTAAAAATACTAGTTTTCTTACATTTTTGTATATAGTAGATATATGTTCTAAAACTTTGAATGAGTTGAAAAATGTGAAGTTACACAGCATTTGTACTCTACTCACGGAGAGTGTGCAGCTCACCTGTCTCGGTCATGGTTAAAAATAAATATATAAATCAATGATTTATTTTGTTTTGATGCTCCCACTGTACTTATTTGAAATAGTCATCCTCCTGAAGTTTGATGAATGTTGTTGAATTAAACAATTCTCAGACGTCCACCTTACTTTCAGTAAGTAATTGTTAAAAGTCTGTTAGTTCCCTATAACTGTCTATCAGTATTATTTATAGATGGGCAGTAAATCAATACCATGTCATAAAATTTTAAGACCTGGTGACAAGATGTTATAATAGTTAACACATTCGTCTCGCAGCAAGAAGGTCCTGGGTTCGAGGCTTAGACTTGGCAAGTGTGTTTGTCTGTGGATTTTGGATGATCTCTCCATGCTTGTGTGGTTTCCTCTGGATATTACAGTTTCCTCCCACAGTCAAAACACATAAGCATTCAGCTTATTGGTTGTTCCAGATTGTAACTAGGTGTGAATGCCTGTGTGTGTTGTCCCTGGGATGGTCTCATGAACTGTTCAGTGTGTACCACCCTTCAGTCTGAGTCCGATGAGATAGGTTCCAGCCTCTGCATGACTGTAGTAGGATTAACCAAATGAGTGAATAAGTGACTGAAAATATATTTTAATTTTATTTGAATTAATTTTAATGTGTATTACGATTTAAGATTTCCTAAAAAATGCCAGGAACAGTATTGTTACATATAAATATAAACTTTAAAAAGAAATTCTCCATTTCCCAGTATTCCTCAAAGCATACAAACATGGCCGCTTCACCTGAATACTGATTACCAGAACCTGGAATTAATCACACAGCTCATTATATGAGGGCTTTACACACCAACAGGGAAGTATTTGCTGTGTGTTGCTTTAGTTCCAGTCACTTATCCAGCCTTATTGTTCTAATTTGGTTTTTGTTTTCTTGACCCATGTTTGTTTCTTTGTTTTTGCCTCTGTCTCTAATTCTATTTGTTGATTGCCTGAGCCTTGCTTCTTGTTTAACCATGATTGCTGCTTCACAATTTGGATTTGTTTGGTAAGATTCTGTGGCCTATTTAACAGTGATTATGAAATTGCAGTCTGTCTCTACACTCCATTCTTGACACCAAGTATGATAAACTTGCCAAATCAGCTGCTTGTTATATAAAAAAGATAATGTGCATAATACCACCATGACTCAGCAAAAATGTATTGATTCACAATTTATCAATTCAGTACTAATTAAATCCTCAACAGTTTTCATTTTGAATCAGTACAAATGAGCCATGAGCTTGAACTGATAAAAAGCATGGGAACCTGTAGGTCTAAAATGCTGCCAAAATAAAAAAAAGTAAATAATTTGGCAACATTTGAGCACAAAATGTCCAAGAACGCGAAGGTACCAATGTCCTATAAGCCTGCTGTATATTGTGAGATGTTGGTCTGTCCCAGTTGAAAGATATCAGCATGAAACAATTGTCGCGATTTGTTGGGTTGTGGCTTCTAAACTCTGGTCCTACCCTTGCGCTGTGAGAGAGGTTCACAGGCACGCTCTTGAAAAGATAGCCTGCGGTTATTTTCTTCACAGGAAGACCATCCTACAGTGTGTGTGTGTGTGTGTGTGTGTGTGTGTGTGTGTGTGTGTGTGTGTGTGTGTGTGTGAGTGCTGCTACAAAATAAATATACTAACTATCTGGGGAAAAAAACACTAAGTGATCAGCACAACTTGGAACAAAAACCCCAGATAGCGTGGAGGAAAACAAAAGAAAACCAGCATGTGGGATAGCAGTAAAGAAGAAAACCTTGTGGAGTTGTGTCAGCAGAGCTATCATTTGTATGACGTGTCCTCCAGCTGTTTTTTTTTTGTTTCTTTTTTCCATATGCTGATGTTTTGTTCTTTATTAACTTGTATTGAATAAGTATCATCATACAGCTGCATCATGCAGTCAACCCTTCGAACCTGACTTTATTAATTAAGCCTTTATACAGGCTCCTGAGTGGCACATTGACAAGTTGCGTGACTATTAACAACAGAGATCGCAAATTCGAATCCAGATTAATGCCACAGCCATCCGTGACTGGGAGTCCATAGGAGCTAATAAGTGAATTGCGCATTTCGTGGTGCGCAGGGCATCATGGGATCATTGCTACCAAACAAACCACTAAAATGGCGGAATTCAACTTGCAGGTTAGCGAAAGTACTACTATTGAGGACTTTCAAAGGTGGAAAGTTGACGACCCAAAAGGATTCTGGAAATGTCGTGGGCTTCCCACTAACGCCAAACGTAAGGTTGAATTAGTGGCACTTGCATATGCAGCTAGTATACAGAAATTACTGTGCATTCTGACCAAAGGAGAAGAAGCTGACGCTATAAAATTCAATTATCAATCCTTGCTGACTGTGGCACCGAACAAAATAAAAATTCCCGACCCCATTTCTCTTACTGACGGTTGGGAAGGAGAAGCCGAGGCAGTGGAGAAGTGGCCCCTTGCATGTGGGTGGACATAAATAAATATTTACCGGAAAAATACCAGGGATCACTGATGAAAACACGGCCCATGCCCTAGCTGTTTTAAAATTTTACAGCTTTCATATTGTCTTATTGATGTTCGTTATATTAGCATTATTAAATTTAAATGAACCGCTAACGTTATTATATCTTCGTTTCTACTGTACGAGAGTTATTTGAGTTGGCGGCCTACAAGTACAACAAATGCCTATATCTAACGTCAACGTTAGACTTAAAAATAGTTTTCACCATTTTTAATCCACATCCCTTAAGACTTCTGTAATTATTTTGTTTATTTTTTTAATTTATTATCCGTGACTTAAAATCTGTATTAGG
>JAQNCB010000007.1:18740491-18752858 GCA_030068295.1 Euristhmus nudiceps | reverse complement strand
ATTTTTCAACAGTAAACATTATTTCTTTTTAAAAATTGTGTGTGTACTATGTTTGATTAATATCCATTCTCTGGCCTTCTAAGGGGTTTAAAAAGTGCTAAATCCTTTTTCAGCTGGGGGGTTCCGCACCCCTGGATCCCGGCTCAAACTAAAATCTCACTCATTAAATTGTTTTGGGGTTGGCAGCTATGAGTTATGTACTGACAAGGGTAGTGTCAACGGTAGGAATAGTCATGAACAGATTATGTATAGTGTACCATCTGTTGATAATCTATAATCTTGGTGGTGCACATTTGGGATTTATTAAGATTTTGTTGAATGGACACTAATTTGGACCCTGTGATGGCCTAGTGAGCCGTCCATGGTGTACACTGCCCAGAGTTGGCTGAGATGGGCGCCAGCCTACCCCGACCCTGATTAGGATTACGCAGCCGAGAAAATGAATGAATGAATGACACGAGTTTGCATGTACAGGGGGATAAAATGCATACGTGTTTTTCTCTTGCAGATGGAGTATAAAACAATATGTCAGTATGTTTTTTACAGGTCATGTTTGTTTATCTGAAAGACTGAAGCGTTCATGAAACTAGTCAGAAAAGCAGCTTTACGCATAAACGTTCAGTAAATTAGAACCATTTTGCTTAGTTTTATGAAGTGAAGTGCAAGGATATTTCCCTTGTGTGATGATAAATGATTACGGCTGATAATGGAAAGTCTTTACACATCAGATGTGAACAAGTCAGCAGAATGTTTTGTACCTCTCTGCTTGTTTATCTGTTTAGATCTGTCTATATATTTCGAAGAGCAGACTATCTGTGTATTCTCTTAGTCTCTTTCTTTAGTTCTGTCTCTCTTCGCTTTCCGTCGATTTATCTTATCTATCTATATATCCATCTCTTTTTATCTTGGTGAATCATGGAGCATATGTGAAGTGTGCATACTGAAGCGTATGTTGTGTTTGCACAGGTTGGCAGCACATGTAGTGTAGTGCTTTGAACCTTTCCAGGATTAAGTGTGTCTGTCTGCATTCTGCACAGATTACTCCATGGCATACAGCAGTCTCTGATCTTTTTCTGACTTTCCAACTCATTTTCTGACTACTCTTGTAGATTACAAGTTTTTGTAGCGCAGAACTGTGATGTCTCAGCTTTTTCCGTCCTGAATTGCCAGGTTGGGTGTAATTAGTCTCCTAAGGTGATTTGACTCCCACTCGTTTTTTTTTGTTTTGTTTTGTTTTTTGTTTTTTACAGAAATGATACAGCAGTGCATCAAGGTTGGTCTAATAAATTCCTTGTGGAAGGCATCCGTAAGCATGAGCGTATGCTTAGGTGGAAAAACTAGTAAACACCATAAAAATACTATAAGCCTGTAATAAAGAAATTCTCCCTGTATTTTTCTGGGTTTTCTCCAAGTATTCTGAAGGTTTACTCCATAAAATATGCCTGTAGGTGGATTGGCTGCTGTAAATTGCTCCTTATTCCACTTCCGATTACATGCTTTTTGACTTTTAGGACTCTGATTAGGACCGTGTTGCTTACTGAAGCACAGACCGAAATATAGGTTGTGCAGTGGGTCATATGCTATCCAGAGCTTTTTTGCGGATAGCCAGTTGTTGTCCTACAGCAGTCAGTCTCATACTATAATCTACTGTCTTCTGTAGTTTTGTGGACTCGTGGGTGTTGCATTAAGAGGATCTTTTTATCTTTTCTGGACTGATGTATACATAGACAGTATATAAGCTTTGTTTCTTATGTGCTTGAGCTTCATGTCTATTTAATAGCATGTCTCTTTCTTTCTCTTTTACTGTATCACCTGTTTTGCAGTACAAAGTGTGCAGTAGAGTAGCATAACCATACTGGGGAACTGCTTAGGACCTGGATAGGACAGTAGATGGACCGGCTTCTCACGGGCAGCCTGACCCATAGTGTGATAATTTTAGACGCCAGCGTCTCACATGGTCTGGAGCAAGGACGGCATTTGGACATAAACTTGGAATTTAGCTTAATTGCAGTTTACAGATTTAGGAGGGGCCGACTTTCAGCTTTATTTTCTTGCATAAATAGAGTGTGAGTGCAGGCCAGAGACATGAGGTTTAGAAGCCACAAAAAAGTTTCAAAAACGTCAGAGGCTGAGAGGACACTGAGCTGCGGATATTTTTCCCCTCGGTTGACTGCAATCTCAGTCCTGTTTCGATACAATACAAACTCCATCGCATTACACACTTGTTTATTTGGTAGCAAAAATATATATAAAATAGCTACAGGCAGTAAATGCATGATTTTAAAACCTTTTCGAGCATATTAAACATGAGTATTCTGGGGATTTCAGTCGAGATTCTATAACACACTTTTTTATGTGGTCTATACTACAGAAGTATGTTTGTGTATTATTATTGCAGTCATTTTATCATTTTATCAATTCTTGATGATAAAATCAGTGATAAATAAAACATTTCAGTCAGTGTTCTAACAAATGGTGCAGCTGTGAAAAGTCTTATTTTTGAGAATATTACAACCTCGAAGAAATACTTTATATTTTGAGCATTGTAAGCCAGGGAACACTTCACGGGACCATGGAGGTAGACTTAGCCATACTGAATGGCAAGTGATCCCCATTAATAATAAAGAGCCAGGCTCAGATTTTAGAAGCAGTTCAGCTGTGTAGTAATAAGCCACGCCCCGTTGGGGACCTTGTTTCTTCAGTAATATATCATGTCTAGTTAGATTTTGACACAGTCCTTTCATTGAAAAACACACATCAAAGCGGTACTGTAACTTCAAACCAAAGAAAACAGGCTTTCTGTTGGGCACATCCTTTTACGGACAGGATGAGAAACATGGGAGCTGGGAAGTCTGAGGACAGAGAGTGATTGGTGGATATTTAGACTGCAATCATTGTTATATTATGCTGAGGACATTCAGTACAAACTCTTAGAGATGTAAGCATAGCCTTGATCAGTGTATAGCTGCGGTGGTCTTGTGGTCTTGGATCATATGTTGTTTTGGTGGGATATAATATGCTGTGCTGATGTCTGTGGTATCAACAAATGTTTTTCAATGTACCACAGCCTTCTGCTAAATCCATCAATGTCAGAAATATTTTGTATGATCTCATTTCCAGCTATTATTGTGTTTTCACCTTGGTGTACCCCTGCAAAGGCAGTAAAGGGGCACATTTCAATCAGTTGGCACAATGAAACTTCCTGTATCCCATGTCTTGTCTTTCATTATGTGAACTTGTCTTTGGGGTTTTTTCCACCACAAAAACTTTTGCCACCAAAAA
This sequence comes from Euristhmus nudiceps, assembly GCA_030068295.1. Classification (NCBI taxonomy): domain Eukaryota; kingdom Metazoa; phylum Chordata; class Actinopteri; order Siluriformes; family Plotosidae; genus Euristhmus; species Euristhmus nudiceps. The sequence continues at coordinate 18,749,576 of JAQNCB010000007.1, read as the reverse complement.
AAAATGGAACTGTGCTTTGTCTTTTAATTGCTGTTGTCTACTTTAAGGTTTTAATTACATGATTTTGGGTACCTGGTCAAGAACAACAGCACTAGATGTTATTCATTTGGTACCATGTCAGTCAGCTCTACATACTGTACATTAGTATGGAGATATAATTATTATGCTAATATTTCTGCAGACTGCATTTTTATTCACTGCAAACAATGTGACATCAAGCAAAGATATATTTAAATAGTTTGACGTATTTATAAATCACATGAGACAGATACAAGGATATTAAATGTATATCAAGGTGATTTTACATTTAGTTTAAGATTTATTCTTCTTCTACTGCCATTCATTCATTTTCTAAACCGCATAATCCTAACTTGGGTTGCTCACCAGCTTACCAGGCCATCGCAGGGCCGACACCCACACAACCATTCACACACATTCACACCTAAGGGTGATTTGGAACAGCCATTTAGCCTACTGCACATGTTTTTGGACAGTGGGAGGAAACCTGAGTACCCAGAGGAAACCCATACAAGCATGGGGAGAACATGCAAACTCCACACAGAAATGCCCAGGCTGGGAATCAAACCAAGGCCTTCTTGCTGTAAGGTGGACGTGCTAACCACTACACCACCATGCCGCTACTGCCATTCAATTTGCCTTTTTTCTAGAAATAAACTCAAGCAGAAAGTGAGCACATTCTAACAACCAATAGAATTACACCGGACAACTGCAGATTAGGGCATTGTGTGGCCATTTTAGGTGAAAATAAGTCTATAAATAAATAACTGAATTAGTAAATAAAACGGACCATAGGAAGTGGTAATACATAAATTCCTTCATCATCTGAACCACTTAATCCTAATTAGGGTCACGGGGAGGCTGGTGCCCATCTCAGCTGACTATAGGTGAGCGCAGAGTACACCCCAGACAGCTCGCCAGGCCATCGCAGGGCAGAAACACGCTGACGGCTATACAGCCCCACTCTTGATGAAAGTCAACAATGTTTCTTTTATATGACTCTCACCACAGACAGTGAGGGACATGCCAGCCTTTGATAACCCAGTTAGCTGCACTTGGGGGACAGCAGTGACAACCCGCTGATAGAATGGCTTGAACCCTCGACCCTGAGATCAGAAATCCAGCACCCTACCACCGGGCCAGGAGTGGCAATTTGTTTACAAGAAATCAAACTTGGAAAGTTTCTGAGATTATAAAGTCATAAATCTGTGAGGGGGAATTTTTTTACATATCATTTTATATTAAAATCATAAATTTATTAGGAAAAAACAATTATGCTTACTGGCTGCAATGCATTCTGGGAAATGTAGTTGATAACACTTTAGCACATTATTCTTTTGTATTGTTCGATTAAGAAAGAAGGACTGTTTCCTTTAACTCCCACCTGTCAGTGTTGATGTTAATCCTACCTCACACAGGGTTTTTTTAACTGCACAACTTTTTTTGGTGACTTTTTTTTCTGCTACCATAATAGTCCTAATATGCTGTTGAGCTTAATATTGCTTAAGCAATGTTCTAATTTCAAATCAATCTAAAGAGGTTTTTAAGAACAGTTTGTTTTGATTTTAGATATTCTTTCACAGTGTTGTTTGCCAAATAAGAAAACCAAGATGTGAAGGAATAAGGAGTAGGCATGACTAATCTCAGCCATTAAGGTTGGTTAACCTGCCAGTGAACAAAGTTAATCCAATCACTAAACAAAAGCATAAACACACAGTCTTCTGTAGATGACATCATCACATGTCAGAATGATGCTGTAATAGATGATTTTGAGATAGCGACTCCCAGGAAAACAAAGCTCCGCTGCTGTCCAGCGGCTTCTTTCTTTCCTTCTTTCTTTGTCATACACGTAGAAATCACTGAGAGAGTGTGAACGCGGGTGTGTCACTGTCTACCAGTTTGGAGAAAAGTGAAATCAAACAAAATCCACTGTTCATAAGTGCCAATCAAAACACTTTCAGCATAGCTTGATCCTCCTTTCTAGCCCTTTATGACAACTATATAGACTAGATGTTTGAGTAGGAATGAGTAGGACTGTCATTGAGATCTCAGGAGAATAATAACTGGCACTTGAGAGTGAAACACAATCTGGGTGGGATATTTTGTTTCACCTCTAAAAGTCGCTTACTCCTCTCTCTTGTTCTGCCTGGAAAGGTGACTGACAGGTATGAGTGCCTGCAGGGTTGCTGGGCATGACGTGACCAAAGTGGAACCACAGTCTTGTGTGAAAGCCTGTTGTTATTGCCTCCACTGACAAATAGATAATGTACTGTAATTCTACCCAAGCTATTTCCATGCCTGCTTTTTGTATCTACATCTTTTCTTCATATTCTTAAGCAAAAGTTTTCCAGCTTTACTTACTGCAACTTAAAAGAGCACACGTAAAAAAGATAATAGAATTACTGAGCCGGTTAAAGACTCACCTGGTCATCTGATCATAACACCTCGTTCCAGTTGGCCTCAGAGTCTTCACGGTATTTTTTATTATTTTTTTATTTATTTATTTTTTTTTTTTGGATGATCTCAATTGGGACTAGGCTTTTTTTGTACATGCTTTTCCAAAAAAATCCTGCAACTGCAAATTGCAATAGGCATATTAACACAACAGCATGTGCCTGTCCACAACTTTATCCCTGAAATCTTTTAACAGTGCCTTTTGACCCATAATTGATTGTTTTTCACTTTCATTCATTTATTTTCTAAACTGCCTAATCCTAATTAGGGTCACTGGAGACTGGCGCCCATCTCAGCCGATTCTAGGCAAGGGCAGAGTACACCCTGGACAGCTCGCCAGGCCATCGCTGGGCAGAAACACGCTGATGGCTATGCAGCTACTCTTGACGAACATCAGCAATGGTTGTTTTACATGCCTCTCACCGCAGACAGTGAGAGACATGGCTAACCTTTGATAACCCAGTTAGCTGCACTGGGGGTACAGCAGTGACAACCGTTGACAGTGGGGCTTGAACCCCCAACCCTGGAATCAGCAATCCAGCACCTTACCACTGGGCCACCAGTGTTATATTTGTTCCTAAATGTATTGTTGGTATTTTTAATTAATTTTTTCCTATTGTTTCTTGATGCATTTCAATTGGTTATTTTTCCCTATGTTTCCAGTACATTAACAGTGGGGATCTGTATACAGTGCAGCAGTCACTTCAAGGGTTTCTGATGGCAGGAGAACTACAACACCCACTAACAGGCTTGGCGAGTGGTTCGCATGCACAGATGATCATAGCACAGGTGTAGACAATCTGTGCAGTATTTGGGAAGTGTAATTAAACACGCCCAAAGTAAAGCATGGCGCAAAACATTGTTATTGCATCCTCATTGCCAGTACTCTGCTAAGCCTTGTTTCTCTTATGCATTTGGCTCTCCTGTGTTTGACCCTGTGTGTTTCCCAGTGTTGTGATACAGTCTTTGCCTTTGATAGCACCATTCTCTCATGATATTTCTCTGCATGTTCTCTGACTGCGAGTTTACCCTGCCTGTTTTGAATCGTCTTCTTTGACCTGTGCCTCCCTAACGTTGAGCTTGGGCTATGTTTTGGAGACCTCTGCCTGGTTTAATAAAGACACCATAAATATGAGTTTAGTATCCACCCTCTCGTCAGGAACCCTATAATCTTGTTTAGTATCCAAGACTTTTACTTTTTTTCAGAAAAATCCATCCATAAGCTACAATATGTCTTATGTTATTTAACATGTTATTTAACATTTAACAAGCTTTTACACGACTTTTGGCATTTTAGCTAGCAATGAAATGTTGCAGTTAATGACACAATGAAACCTGTAGCTACTGCAACCACAGTGCACAAGCAGAGCATAGAAAAGATGAAATGGGCAGTTTTTAATACAAATTGTTTTGATCCATGCAGATGTTTAAATGTCATGTTACAAGCATGCACACATTTCACCTTCCAAATCAAAGCAGTTATTTTGAGTAGACCTTTCTATTCCTTTTGAAAACACAACTACCATCTGCACGTGTTTTGGAGTTTGTTTTGTCCCAAGTGTGCATCTTTCCTCGCTGAATTAGATTCGAATCAGATTTATATACAACCACATTGAAACAATTTCCTGTAAAATGCTACAACAGTTCTGCACTTGCTATTGTTTGCAGCTCAAACATATGAGATCATGTGTATGAAGTTTTATGGTTCATAGGGACTTGCTCCTGAAGATAGCGCAGCCTAATCTGTATGGTTCTTACCTTTTTAGACTAATTGCTATTTATTTATCTTTGCGTTAGTAGGTTTCAGCAGAATTTCTTTCTTTCTTTCGGGACTTCTGGAGTTAGTCTGTCCTCTTTAAAATGAGACGGACGTTAGAAGCCAACTCTTCATGCTCTGATGAAGAAGAGCTTCTTGCAGCTCATTTCTCAGTATATTGCTGAATGTTGAATATAGCTACATGGTATTGACACTGGCCATTTTATTCCCACTGATATGTACCTTGGTTCACACAACACATCATGTTTAAGTTAGATGGCAGGCTTCAGTTGCCCAACTGTATTCAGATCACTGACAATTGTGTTTATATTTACTCAGAAAAAAAAGCCAAAATAAAACCAAATTGCAGATCTTGAGTTTCCAAAAGAAGCCCAAGCTTCCTGTTTCTCTGCTAGTTTTTTGCTTTGAATATGATGGGTTGTATAATATGAGAGTGTGCTGTTGTCCAGGTTACGAGCATACTGACCTAATTTGAAACATGTGGACTTGTTTAGCCCCTGTACAAAAAATAAATAAAAAATCAAACTCTCACACCACTTGACTATTTAAACCCCACCTTGCTCCACAAAGTGAAACCTTCTTAGAAGTTAGATATTGTTGAATGAACTGAAAGGGTGAGTGAGGAGTGATGAGACACTCATCACTCACACATATGTATATGAGGCATGTCGTGCTGCTGTAATATTCAGCATTACATGGCATAAGGTGTGGGAGGAATACCTGTGAATGCCAAGACTGTACACATGCCTGCTTCTGCCTACTGAGCGCTTGAATCCATATTTATAGCGTATATGCAGTGTGGAACTAGTCATTGCATGTTCTGAAAATTGAAGAAAATATTCGGGACACGTGCCTGTATGGGTATGTGAGTTTTGTTAGAGAAAATCTGTTCCTGGTTTGATTTGATTGATTAAATATAAAATTAGATTTGTTTCTAATCATCCATTTATCTATCATCATCTCAGTTTTTTGTTCTAGTCCCATGTGCGTGTGTGTTTGGTGAGGGGTGTGTGTGTGTGAGATACGTGACACTTGTTTGAAGAAATGAAATCTGAAAACTGAATAGTTTGAAAGCATAATTGTGCTTGTGTGTGTGTGCACGTGCACATATGTATTCAGTGTTGTTTTTCAGCTTATTGGAAAGAGTCGAGTCTGGTTCTCTTGTTTGGGATAATTGTATGCTGCAATGGTTTGAGGTCCCGTCTCTGTCTCTATGTGGCTAGAGCAACGTGATCCACATTTAGGGCCAGTGTCCCAAATTATGGGCAAGTGGACTTAGTGGACCACCACTTTTACAAAGTTCACAGAACAGGTGACCATCGAGCACCTGGAATCATTGCTGCTTATCTCCTTGCTTTGGGCTCCTTTAGCTGTACAACACAGACTCCCTTGTAGATTGTTTGGATTAGTTATTATTTATTAACCATAATATCGGGTAATTATTGGAACCATGGTCTGGGACCACGTCTGCCTTACAGCAAGAAGGTCCTGGGTTTGAGTCCCGGGCTTGGGTATTTCAGTGTGGAATTTGCATGCGCTTCTCGTGCTTATGTGGGTTACTTCTGGTTACTCCAGTTTCCTCCCACAGACATGCACATCCGGCTAATTGACTACTCCAAATTTCCCCTAGGTGTAGGTGTGCTTGTAAATGGTGGTGTATGTTGCCTTGCGATGTTCTGTTCAGGGTGTACCCCGCCTTCGCCCAGTCTCAGATAAGATAAGCGGCACCCTATCCATGACCCTACAAGAATTAAGCGGATCAGTAAATAACTGGGGGTCATTTGAGATTTTTGTTCCTGAACCTTTCGTTTATAGTAAAAACTAAATTTGCTATTTGTAGGCCTACATGTTTTTGGTTTATTGAGATTTAGATTGAACCCATTGCACTGGCTTAAATAGACTACTAAGAGGAAGATAAATGTAATAACTAGTACAATATGTAATATTATATTTATATAGTAAATATAATCTATCTATAAAAGCCATAGTCCAGTGCGAACCGTTGGCGTCTTCTGATGCCTAGCCTGCTATGGCTTTCATTGGGAGACTGTAGGCTGATACCTTGAGGGGCGCCACTCTGTATCAAGTGGTTTATTTCAGAGTGCCTTATCTTAGTTTGTGTGTCGGCAAAACTGAGGCATCACTAACAATGCAACACATAGTAGGAGGAGCAGGTCTGCCAGGAGGGACGTATCCTTTGACATATCCTTTGACAGAGGGCCCTTTCTGGGGTAAGGTGCTACCTCTCTACTATGTGCAGATCTAGTTTAAAGTCATACCCAAGACAGAGTAAATATAATAAAAAGATAGATAATAGCTTTGATAATGGTGAGTGGTGTTTTCACTGCTCCATGAAAAAAGCTGATTACTTGCGTATGCTTCTTTACTTTAAGAAAGATTTCATTGTGTTCCATGAATGATTACCAAAATAATTATATAACCTCGTGTACAAACAGATGGTAAGTTAAAGGGAAAAAGCAGAGCAACCGGAACAGCTTCCGTGCTCTTTGGCTGAGGTTATATAAGCCTCTGAAACTGTGTCAGAGGAATGAACATCACTTGTCTCAAGAAGTTTGCTTAGTTGATTTTAAGAGGGAGCGGCATGGTGGCGTACTGATTTAATATGTCCACCTTACAGTAAGATGGTCCTGGATTTGAGTCTTGGGCTCGGCTCAGGTGTTTGTGTGTGACGTTTGAATGTTCTCCCATTGCTTGGGTTCCTTCCGGGTTCTCTGCTTCTTCTTGCAGGTCAAAGACATGCACATTAGGGTTGTTCCAGATTGTCCGTTGGTGTGTGGGTTTTTGTGAATGGCTGTATGTGTGTTGGCCCTGCAGTGGTCTGGCATGTGACCCATCTTTACCCAGAGTTCCCGTGACCCTGGCAGGATTAAGTGGTTCTGGTTCACTCATGAACACTCATGATGCCAAAACCACTATTTGCTTGCCATAGCTCGGTGCTGCAGCAAAATGTTGGGGAAGAAACTGGAAACAAAGAAATTCACTTCCTGTACATAGTCTCCTTGTAGGCAAATAGATTTAAGTGCTTTGATCTGAATATCTTCTGGCTTGTTTTGTTTTGTTTTGTTTTCACATAAAAAATTGCTCATTATTTGATAATGTTCCACGACTGATGCAGTCCATGACAGATCTGATAACAAGCTTATAAATAGAACCAGAAGTGACAGACATCTACAGGAACAATACTGATTACAGTCGTGCAAATCCCGAGATAAGCAGATGAAACAACCTCCTCCAGAAATGTTTTGCAAGTTGAGCTTTGCCCGTTTTGTTGCCCTGGAGTGTACGGTTTTGATTGTGTAAATAATATGACACCAGCTGAAAAAATGAACTTTTATGACTCATGATTTTAAGGTAATCACAGTCGGACACTTAAAATCCTCAGCTGTCAAATGCCATTGTGTATTTTACTAATTGTATGTTCTAAAGACAACATTTTTCCCCAACTTCCATGTCTGGTACTACCTAGCCTCATTTATGACACTAGAGATATTAAAGTTCCCAAATTTATGTTGTTTTAATATCATTTTAAATTCTCAAAAGGTCTTCATTCATTAGTTTTCCGAACCGCTTATCCTAATTAGTGTTGCAGGGAGGCTGGTGCCCGTCTCAGCCGACTCTGGGCGAGGGCAGAGTACAGCCTGGACAGCTCACCAGGCCATCACAGGTCAGAAAGACAATGACAGCTATGCAGCAGCCTACTCTTGAGCAATGGTTCTTTTACATGCCTCTCACCACAGACAGTGAGAGACATGGTCGGCCTTTGATAACCCAGTTAGCTGCACTTGGGTGACAGCAGTGACAATCCATTGATAGTGGGGCTTGAACCCCCAACCTTGGGATCAGTAAACCAGCACCATAGCACCAGGCCACCACTGCCACTCAAAAGCTCTTATATTTATAAATTTTCCTAGTCGAGCAGAAACACTCATTTTCCATCTGTCGCACAACAGTTTGTTAGATTCTTCAAACAGCTTAAAAATTATAAAATACTTTAAAAGACTGAGAAAAACTACTTGGCAATCAAGGTAAGTCTGTGGACGTTTACACCCGAGCCCAGTGGCTCATCAGGCCGGTGCTTATCCCCAGTTTCTGTTGAATGAAGCGACTAGGACTTCAACTCCTCCTGGATGGGACGCTGGTCCATCACAGGTTACCTTCCCATTACTTTTCCTGGTACCCATTTATATTGCTGGGTGGACAGAGGCACACTTGTGGTTAAGAACTTTCCCAGGGGTCCTAACACAGTGGGGGTTACACAGAGATTCGAATCCACAACCTCCTGATCATAAGCCCAGCACTCTAACCGCTGCGCCACCAGCTCCACACTTGGCAATGAAACTACATTAAATTTTTTCAAATGTATTCAAGTTGAGAAGAAATTTTAAGAAATGTTCACCTATAAAATGTTTATCAAACTGTTGTCTTGTCTATAATGCAGTTATTTTATGACTATTCCCTCAAGTATAATTCATATAACATTTACAAACTGCTTTGCGATGGCCTGGCGAGCTGTCCAGGGTGTACTCTGCCCTCGTCCAGAGTTGGCTGAGATGGGTGCCAGCCTCCCCGCTTCGATTTCGTTCACAAAACTGTTTAGTCAATGACGAAAAAAACCTGTAAAAATCAAGGCCAAGGGTTAAATCAGATTATAGTATATACCCACCCAGAAACTGAACATTTTTTGAAAGTTCATAGAATGTTCGCATAAAAATGTTCGCAAACCTTACATGAACAAGGCATGAACAAAGAATGAGGACAGGTAATGTTCGCACACGAACATTATGTGAACATTATATGAATGTTCACAAATGAACA
>JAQNCB010000007.1:18647808-18662520 GCA_030068295.1 Euristhmus nudiceps | reverse complement strand
CGATAATAAGCAGGGGATATTTTCGATGGCAAGCTAATGATTGACATGGAATGTAATGAATTCATCCTGTGTGGCAGAAAAAAGGGAACTCAGCCCTGGTTTGAGAAGCAGCATATTAAACCACAAACAAGAAGAAAAGTTTCACAGTATGACATGGTTTACATTTAAAATAAACAAAGATGGGGTCATTTCTGCTTTTTTTTAACACGAGAATAGTTATGACATTTCAAATCATAGTTGTTTGTATACTTAAATGATTACAAATAATGTCAAGAACAGACTGCAGCAAAATATGAATAGTTGATCTTATTGTCAAGTGTAGATTTGAAGGGCCGGCTTTCCCCCCCTTCGAAACTGATATGATGCTGCCCTCTTATGGTGAGATGTAGTTTTGTGTTTTGACTGTACTATTCATTTTGTATATCCTAATACATATCCTGGAATGTACAAATAAATATTCAGATGACAAACACTGTACGTATATTCCGCAGTAGAATTCTGAAGTAAAACATTATGTTGCTATTATTAGCAAAATGTAAATTAGATGTTGATTTAGTCTTAACTTCATTTTAATTCAGTTGAATTCTGGTCGATAGATTGTGGGTGTAAAAAGAATTGACAATCCTGACATCCCATTTCATTATCTCTTCTGTATTCTCCCTCCAGGGCTTCAAGATGATGACAAGATGAACATGTACTCATTGATGACATGAGGAGACAAGAGGGAAGATATTAAAATCTCATTCTTTCTGCTTGCGCCACTGGAGATTGTTCCAGACTACAGCAGAATGCCATTGTGTCACAGACTCCATAGATAAGGAGCAGCCTGCTGAATCAGCCGCATCGGCATCATGGCAGGTGAGCCTACGCGGACATATGCCACCAAAGAGCTGGATGCACAGACAAACCAGGAGGAAAAGAAGCTCGCGAGCCAGCAGTTTAAAGAGAAAGCATTAAAGGGATCCCCTGAGCACTTCCAAAATGTGTGTGTGGAGTCACAGACTGTTAGCAGTAATACTAAGTTTATAGAAAAGGAGAAAGACAACACTCAACAACGTGAGGCTGTTATCCGGCCACAGCAGGCTGGAAAAATTGATTTCAAGTCACTACAGAACCGTTCAAACTTTGCCAGTGATAGAACATGGCCCAATGGCAAGGTCGGTCCTCACTCTCCCAGCGGGAAAAGTCGTATGCGTGATAAGGGGAAAAAGTCCGGAAAAACAGAGCGTACCAACCCACAGCAGCTGTGCAGACTGAGTACGACAAATTCGCGTTCCACTCCGACAATAGGGATAGCCTATCCACAGCAAAAGCTTTCACCTCCCAAGAAGCTGGAGGCCAGCCGGGGCCCTGTCTCAGGCAGCTACAGGTTTCATGTACCCAATATTCCAGAACGAGAGGCAGAACTGCAGCAGGAGGACTTCAACCTCAACCGCTGTTTCCAGGAGGGCCCCAACCTCATATCGCCAAGCTATACCTCACAACCGGTGGGCTCTGCAGCAGGGGGCTCTTCACACCAGCACTCAGCATCTACTGCACTTCAACAGCAACCTGGTGCTTTGGAGACCAGTAACACACAACCTACCAACCAAATGCTTTTCCCTGACTTTCCGCTGAGTGGAGCTGACATGTGGCCGTCTCCAGACAGGGCTTTCAGTAATGCTAGTTTTGGCGTCCCATCACAAAAATCTAACGGTGCTGTGGAACTGAACAAAGCCAATGGCTTTGTCCCATTGCCGTTTCAGTATGGCTATCCACTGCTGGATAATGCAGATTCATTTCCTTGTGATCAGAACCCACAGCCACAAGATTTAATAGAAGCATCTTTAGGTCCTAACCAAGTGACACAAAACTCATTTTCTTTCCAGTCCTCTGGGGAGGAACATGAGGTTGTGCAAAGCAATACAAAACTGAGTTATGAGCGGTCAGAGGACAGGCAATATTCTTTACACTCCAAACCTCCTCAGTATGTGCAGACTCCCCATACTATAGCATCATCTTTGCACTGCACAAGAAGCATAGGTGATGGTGTTAGTAATGGTGATAACAAAGAAACAACCAATCAACAACCAGATAAGAAAAAGAGTGCCTTATCTGACAAGTCAGATCATTTTGGTCCAGTTGACACAAGAGATATAGGTGCTACTACAGGGGGCAAACGGGGTTGCCATGCAAAAAGCAGTACGTCTAGTCAAAGAATTCTTATTCAAGGCAGTGTACATCACATCCGAAATGGTGCACAGAGTCAGGGTCCCCAAATACATTTTTCAAAAAAGAATTACAACAGTTCTCCAACAAATGTCATCCACGTGGGGTCAGCACCTCTTGACAAAAACAGTAGAGTAGCACAGCCATGGGAAGAGTCCAACAAAGCCTTCCCATCACCTTTAGATCAGAACTCCACCACATACCCATTTCAGTGCCAGTCTCCCCTTGAGCAAAGACAAAATGCAGGAATTAACACCCGCATGCCCTGGCAACAGATCCGCCTTACTGCAGCAATGCCAAACCAGAACAGGATTGAGCTTTCCAGGCAACTGAGTAATCAGCAAATGGCTTTTTTGATAACTTCAGCTGACTGGAAAGAGGATAGTAAGTCGCAGAAAAGTAACACCCAGAAAAGTGCGAACGAATTTCCCAACAATAGACCCAGTGATACATTTTCAAAACTGAGGCAAGACAGTGTCAAGCAAGGGTGTAGTACAATATCACCGTGTCAGTTTACAAATAAAGTGGAATTAAGCCAAAGCCAAGTTGGAGGTGCCAAAAATAAATCCCTATACTTTGCCGTCAATCACGCAGTACATGGGTCCACACCAAGAACCCCCAGTTATCCTCCACTACATGTTCCACCTTTGGAACTAATGATGGTGTCTCCATATGATTCACCCTCACAGTCGCCCATACAAAACCAAATGGCGAGCAGCACATGTTCCTCTCTTTCGCCAGACTCTACCAGCACGGCCAGCGGTAGTTCTGACGAAACCCAGAAGGCATCACCATCTCAGTTTTATAACTCGTTGCAAAGTAAAGCAGCACCAGACAACCTGAGCTCTAACCAGCATCACTACAATTCTGAAGCCTCCCGTAGCTTGCGGTACAACCAAGAAAAAGCCAAAGAGAACATTATGAGTTTTTCATCAAATGTCAGACATACAAAACCTACTGCGGAAAGTGGGGAAGGTTGCGTTGACAGCTATGAGATGGAGCACCGTCCACCACCACCATACTCAGCTCATCAGCTATTAGCTACCTCTTTATCCACAGCAAATCTTGACCAACTGGATGTACTTCTCACATGCAAGCAGTGTGACCAGAATTTCAATAACTTGGCTTCTTTTCTTGATCATAAGCAATACTGTGGACAGCATGCATTTGCACAAAATAACTTCAAAGATGTTCAGAAATTGGAAGATACAAAGAAATTTCACGCAGATCACACAAAGGCTATTCCATCTGGTACCAATTTTCCAATGTCACGGAGTTCATCTGATTTGCACATGTCTCTGCTAGGGCTTAACAAGAACGGGGAGATAATGCCTGATAGTGAAGCCAAAGTTGATGCAAAAGATGATCCGATGAAACTCATGCTCCCATCTGCACCACTTCCTGACTTAGAGATGGAAGATGCTAAGTTAGATAGTCTCATTACTGAGGCATTAAATGGGCTTGGTTATCAGTCAGACAATGCAGAAATTGATAGTAGTTTTATTGATGCATTTGCAGATGATGAGATCACCACTACAAAGTGTCCCTCTAGTAGACAGACTTTAAAAACCAAAGACTCTGTAATGTTTGAGAGCAGAAGTAAACATGAATTTGCTTCCAGTGAAAAATCGTTAACACAGCAAAAGTATACGTTTGATGCAGATTTTGACTGCCTCACCGCAGAGAGCAAACATGCTGATGCTACCTACAAAGAAAATAACCGGGATTCAGATGCGCATAAAGAAGGGACTAGAGAGAAGACTTCTGTTGGGAAGAAGGGAGCAGTTATGGAGGAATCTAACACACGTACACAGTGGGTTAAAGAGTCACAAAAGTCTGACAAGCCAGCAGATGAAAGTGAGCCTGGTCCCAGGTTTCTTTTGTCCAGAAAGTTTTCAGAAAGAGGTGGACTCGAAACTTTGCAAAACAGCAGCCCTTGTATTAAAACGCCCACTCCTCAATCCCCATCTGCCAATAGAAGTCCCACACCTCAGAGGTCACTAGTAAAGGAGAGAAAAAGAAAAAGGATTAGTGGTGGGAGTTGGAGTAAGGAACTCATTCACAAAATAGTCCAGCAGAAAAATAAGCTTCATAAGCTCCATGTGAAAGGCACTAAAAACATGCAGTTTTCTCTTGTGATGGAGAGATTGACACCCACAGTACAGAATCCGACTTTCAGGGAGTACGATTACATCTCTGACTCAGATGAGGACTGTGAGCCTGTGAAGATAGCCAGCCAGGGTCGCCTTAGTCAGAGCATCCGTTGCAAGTACACCTATACGAAAGAATGCAAAGGAAGAATAAGAGCGGATAAGAACAGGGAAAGTCCATGGAAGCAAGACAGGATAGAGAGCTTTGAATTGAAGAAAGCTGAAACTGCCTCTCCACCCTCAATAAAAGAAATCTCTGGCCATCAGAGGGTGCGAAGACGAAGCAGCAGATCTTCAACTAGCAGTGAGCTCAGCACATCTGTGAGTGTCTCCAGCGAGAGTATCAGTAGTCCTAAAAGCATCGATCGCACCGATTCCGACTGTGAAAAGAGAGTGGAGATAAGTAAGAAAGACCAGGATTCCTTTGATCAAGAGAGATCTCCACAGAGAATATTAAAAGAGTCGAGCACATCATTAGCTTTGACCTTCACCAAAAACACAAAACATTATAGCACTGACAAGATTCTACTGTCTGAACTCAAAGACAGTTATACTACGTCAAAGTGTTCAAATGTCATCAGTACAACAGAAGAGACCGCATCAGAGCATACCTTAACCAAAAGTACTGTCAGCCTGGCAAGATTCAAAACCACCAGAGTAGAGGTAGAGGGAAAAGTGGACCACTATGGCTCTGAAATGGGAATTGCTGCAAACACAGAAGAGGCCACACCACTCAGCAAAGATTACAAACAGGCGAGTATGCATCTCAGAAGGACTGGCATAACAATGAATTCCACGAAGACCAAAAATGAGAAAGACATCAGAAGGGATCATGCATCATCAAAGAGCAAAACATTACACAAGAAAAAAGAGTTGCACCAAGATTCAGAATCCTCACCGGCTCCCTTTGAGAACTATAGTGCCGATATCTCTGCAATCAAAGAAACGAGGACTGATCCAAGTAACTTGTTCTCTGAGCCGCCATCGCTTTGTAGCACACTCATGGATGAAGTATGTTTGTCTTCTGCTAAACTTAACGATGCACTCCCACAGAAAGACAGATCGTGTCTGATGCCTTATACATTAGAACATGAACAAAGTCTTATGAAGTCACCTCTTTCATTTGATACAACATCTATGTTTGCTGACCTTACAGTCGGTGGATTTGAAAATAACCTGTACCCAGATATTCAATTAACCAAGGAAAGCTTCAGTCCAATGGAGACCACGGGTGACAAGAAAGAGCTGTTTGAATCATCCTTTTCTCCACTGTTAGAGCAGAGAGATTGGAGCTTGATGGTTGATGTGACTCCTGAGCTACCAGATGAGATTGCACAATATAAAGAAGATTCAGACATAGCAAATGATAAAAAGACCTGTTTTAACCCAGTCCCGTTCACACTGAGTGAAAAAATAATGGACTATCATTCAAATCTCAATGGTTGTGTCTCTGATGATGAGCTTGAGATCAAGAGAATTGTAACAGAACTTGAGAGTCAGCTCCAGTCGGCGAAGCTGAGTAGTCCGTCTCCACTTGACACTGAGCCACCAAAACACTTTGAGACTATGAGTAAATTTTCACCATTAAGGCTTGACGATCATGAAAGTGTGAGTGATCAAAATAGCATGGAAGTGGTTTGCCCATCAGAAAATTTAGGACTTTCTGTATCGACAGATAACCATTCAGAACTTTTCCCTGAATCCGACCTGCCGTGGTCCAGTCCAGTTCAGTTTGGGTTAATGGGTGGACAGCAGTGCCTACACACACCGACTCACCCTACTGTGACAGACACCCCAATTCACTTAGTGTCAGAAATCTTACATATAAAGGGCAGTGCAGAACTGAATACTTTATCCACAGAGAAATCATCAGTACTAAACAATGAGGAAAAACATGGAAGCAATGATTCTCTGGGCACCACTACAAAGAAATCAGAGGAGATGATTGAACAGGAAATATATACAGAAAACCTCATGAAAAGTCTAGAAGTGATCTCAGATTCTTTATCATCAGGACTTGAATCAACTCAATTATCTGTTCAGCAAAAAGAGTACAGTGAAGAGCAGGAAAAAGAGGATGACGAAAAGACAGAAAAGGCTGGGTTCGCAAATGAGTCCGAAAAAGCGGACGCTAGATACTGTGCGGCAGATCCTTCCGAGGGCTCATCAGATTTGAATAAAACATTATTAGAGCACCCACCAAAGCTGATATCAGATGATATTTGTGAGTCAGATTTAGGGAGCAATACAGAAAATTCCAATGCCACTGAGGATAATGATGTCAGTCTGCATAACAGGAACAGACAGGTGAATGAGCTCCAACCTGCAAGCACTTGTGGTTCAATCAATCTCTCAGAAGAGTCAAACTTACCATCTATTATGTTTGAACATAAAACTTATGAATCAACAGTAGAGACAGGGAAAGTTAGTCCTAAACCAGAAGTCATGGGAGGTCTTAATTCAGAGGGCTCTCCAAACAATCCAAATACCTTACCAATAATACCAGACGTGCTAAAAGATGAGAGCAGAACGGCTCCCAAACAGGAAAGCAGCCAAGCAGATGAGGTGTCCATAGAAACAAATGCCACCAAAGATTACAAAGATATTCTTCAATCTGCATCTGTAAATAAGAGCACACAACAAGATGAGACAGAAATTGACACAATGGGGAGAGCAAGAGATAATGTTCCGGTCCTTGAGAGTAGTAAGTCGCCGCATCGTGAAGATGCCCAGTCGCATGATATTCTGATAAGTGGCACAGACATGATGAGCACATATGAGCGCTTACAAATGGACAAAAACAATCAGAGCTGTGAGGCCACATTGACATTTTCTGATGCACACAATTTATATGAAGAGAATGCACAGACCGTGGATAAGGATCTCAAATTAAAACCTGTCCCACCAATTAGTCCATCGTCAGTGGTTCCTCCATACAGTTCTACAAAGAGTTCTCCCTTGCACGGAGAAAAGAGTCTTCTATCGGATTGTTGGACCAATATTGACACAATTAGCCCTGCTTTAATTGAAGAGGCGCTGACCTTTAAGAGTTCTGTGGATGTGAATATTGATGGTTCATTACATACTCGTGAGTCAGCAAACTCTGCTAGTGAGATAACCAATTCTTTTGCTTCCAGCTTGAAATTTGCAGAAACAACAGAAGGTGAAATTTCTAGCCCCAAAACAATGTTGGCTGTGGACTGCATCTCGAAGCAAAGCTTTAAAGAAGCAAATGGGAAATCAGAAATATTGGATGTCGCTCAAAACAAAAACAGTTTGTATGAATATAAACTTAGCCCAATGAATTACAGTCAACCAGATTTCACTAGCCACAGCCTAAGGTCTGAGACTTTAAATAAAAGTACTGATGTTCAGTCCAACATTAAGTCCAGTCCCAAAGACGGTGTCAACCTTGATGCTTGTGCGCTAACTCTTAATACACAACTGTCATCTAATTGTCGACTCAGTCCAATACATGTTCAAAATGAGCTTGAATTAACCACCTATGATCACTTGGTCAAACTAGACATACCCCATTTTCATGACTCCACCAACCAAACAGATATGAAATACTGCTGCATTTCACCTACCAATAATCATCATGTGATTAATGAACATAAAGCTACAGATAATACGGAACAACTCTCAAAACTTTGCAAAGATAATATGAGCACTTGTCATGTTCCTCTTGATTCTATTGATTACATGGACTTAAACATCAATCTTCTGAGGAAGACGGATGTGAATGTGGAGAGTCAGATAACTACTTTCAAGCTTGATGTGCTGCCTCAGAACCCTATTTTATCCAGTGTTCAAGAAACACAAAATCCTAAAGAGCAACTACCAACAGGATCTATAAGTTTGCCACACGTGGTGCAGTCAGAAGTAAAGTCCTTACCAAAAAAGGGTGGCACACAGAATGCAGCTCAAGGGAAATTTCAGTGTGAAATATGCTTGATGTACTTCCGTACTTTACCTGGACTTAAGCGACACAAAGCCATGAAGCATGCAGTCAAAACTGAAGGAATTGTATCACAAAAGCCACCTTTGAACAGTCAAGGCTTTTTGCCACACCCAGTAGATAAGGACGTAAAAGATAAAACGCGGAACCTTGATCCAGTGGTCTTGTTGAATTCCGGCAGTGATGTGACACGTTGTGAACTAGCAGCTCTGAATTCAGCCTTTGAAGGCAAAGCTAAAGAATCACTTGTTTCAAAAAACACAATGACTATTAACAAGGAGGACACGCCTCCAATAATTGATAAAACAAAGAAAAATAATAAAGTTAAACGAAGTAAGAGCATGGATGGCACCAACGAAGGTTTTATTCACAAACTAGTAAAGAAAGAGCTTTTCCCAGATGAGTTGCTGACTATACTTAAAACAGACATCCTACAGGCCATTTCCCCAGATTTTCCCCCCGTAGTACAACCAGAACGTCACATGTCAAGTGGAAAATTGAGCCAAGCTAACAGTCCCAATTACCATGTAGTGAAAGACACAGAAGACATTAAGGGCGTAGAAAATGCATGTGTTGGTGAGCAAGAGATAACTGATTTGCCCAAGTGCCCTGAAATGTACCGCAATGGTGCGAAAGGAGACAATACACCCACAGTGCCAGAAGGCTATGCAAGTCTAAACACTTTAGAGAATAATGCAGAGGCAAATGGCTCCATTCCTGGGACCTATATTGGCATTAAAGAAACCTGCGATCCATGTGAAGATCTTACAGCTGCAATCAAACATGAGACGAGGAGTCATCCCACAGGTGAGAATGGTTCCCACTGTACGGGTTCTGAAGATCCAACAGTGAGCCCTAGTAAACTGGGCACTGACCTCAAAGATCTCTTTGATGATGAAAATACATTCTCCCAATTATTCCCAAGAAACGATGAGATGAAAAGGAAAAAGTGTGCACGTGTTTATGGTAAAAGTAACAAAAGACAGAAACAAATGCCAAGCCTGGTTTCGGACTATACCGGCTCAAACAGATTGTCTGATATTAATGAGAACAATAAGAAAAAGCCAGACAGTATATTTCCTACAAGTCTGGATGACCATTGTGAATATGAAACTGTGTCACTTGATGATGCAAAGATGCTTGAGATATGCCATAAGAGCATGCACAAAAGTTCTCCTCAAAAAGATGTTACCCAAAATGTCATAACAGATCATGTTGGGCAAGAAGACACTCAAGACACTACAGTTGGTGACATTTTATGCCATACAGAAGATGCTGTTCTGAAGCCTACAGGGAGCATGAATGGATCGGAAGACAAAAGTATAGATACAGGGTCAGATTCCGGGGAAAATTGTCAATCTGATGAGACTTGCCCTTTGAAGTTGGTCTGTGTCCAAGATAACGTCCCTCCCTTCCCAAGTATTGACATGCAGAACTTCAACACAACGTTTCAGCTTCCTGAAATGCCACTTTTTGAGTCTGAAAGAGAGCTGCCTGTGGGTGAAGCGACTGTGCCCAAGAAATCCCCAAAGAAACCCACAGAACGCAAGAATCGGAAGCAGATTGAGGCTGGACTGAAGCCTAAGGACAAAGAGTACAAATGTAAAGTGTGTTTCACATGGTTTCTCACTTTAGGTGAATTGGACTTCCACAAGCTTTCTCACAATCCTTCACCTCCTCCAACTTGTTATATGTGCGTCCAGCGCAAATTTAGCTCCCGTGAGCAACTTCGAGAACATCTGAAGGAGAAGCACGTCAAGAATAAAGCAGGTGTCTGGACTTGTGGCATGTGCTTAAAGGAAATATCAGATGTTTGGATGTATAATGAACATCTGCGGGAGCATGCTACGCAGTTTGCTCGAAAAGGTCAGTCTCAAAGTTCTCTGCTGGATATGCCAGGCTGCTTTATGCAGGAGAATGCTGTGAAAAACTTCATCTCTTCAATCATGCAACATCAATCGAAAAAGTCGATCAAAGGGGAAAATGCAAAATCATCCAAGGAGGAGAGGAAAGCTTCTACAGATGTCTCCGGAGTAGTGCAAAAATCTTCAGACATGTGCGAGCCTGAAACTATAAAGAGCAAAGGAGAAAGCGCTGGGGGAGGAAGCAAGCATAGTATTCTCACACCGCTTGAAGTTCTACCCAAAGCAGACACTACCCCCAAAAACATTGAAATGCATCCCAACTGCAAAGACCCCTCGCGGGACTGTCACCACTGCGGCAAGCAGTTTCCAAAACCATTTAAGCTTCAGCGGCACTTGGTGGTTCACAATTTGCAAAAGATTTTCATGTGTTACAAATGTCCAGTCTCATACCAGCAAGCAAAAGAGCTTAAAGATCACTTAAAAAGTGAACACGGAGAGGTGGAGGAACCTGATTCAAAGCATACTATCCTGTACACATGTGAGCTCTGTGCTGATGTCATGCATGTAATTAAAAAGTCTTTTATCTGCAGTACCTGCAACTACACTTTCTCTAAGAAAGAACAGTTTGATCGTCATATGGAGAAACACCTAGCAGGTGGGAGCAAGATATTTAAGTTTAGGGGTGTGGTGAGGCCATGCACACCCAGTGAGTCCAAAGAGGAAGACGCTGACATGCCACCAAGTAAGAAGAGAAAGGTACTGACTGAGAATTCCAAAAAATCAAGCTTGAATATTGTCGAC
The DNA here is from genome assembly GCA_030068295.1 of Euristhmus nudiceps. Lineage (NCBI taxonomy): Eukaryota > Metazoa > Chordata > Actinopteri > Siluriformes > Plotosidae > Euristhmus > Euristhmus nudiceps. Next base: position 18,651,535 of record JAQNCB010000007.1, on the reverse strand, counting down.
ATTCCATCTGTTCACTTAGAGCAAAATGCAGACATACAGGGTCTGAAAGCGGTCATGGACAACTCTACATGCACCACCACTGATGGTGACAAACAGCCTACTGACACACATAATACAAGTGTAAAAATTGAGGACGTGGCAGAAGACCTTTCTGGGGCTCCAGAAGCACTCGGGCAGCAAAAGCCCCCAATGACTTCTGCTGAAAACAACCTTAACACAAAAACAATGACAAAGGAAGAAGATAATGAAGACTTGAACGTACATGATGCTTCAGACACAGGTGTTAGTCCAGAGAACAATGGTTTTGCGACGGAGATCTGTGATGTTAAAGTTGAGGATGACTGTGGAACCATACAGACCACAAACCCAACTCCAAATGAGAGTAGAGTCTTTGAGAACAAAAGGAAAGAATGCAAGGATTTGGTAAATGCAGGTGAGAAGGAGACAGATTCAGATCCGTGCGTTTTGCAGTTCACTAGTCAGTCAAACAAAAGCGTGAAAAGTCATCAAGCAGAAGACACTTTGCCTAAAGAAGACTACAGTCCTATTGGAATTAGGAAGTCATCACCATCCTGTGAGGTGAATCAGCTGAAGCAGGACCTGATAAGTGAATGTGCATCGACTGGGAGGAATAAAAATGAACAAGTCATAAACAGTATTGACCAGCCGATCTGTGTCCTTGTTAAAGAAAGAACATCTGTTCACTCCGAGGAAAACATTAAACAGTGTCTTGACAATAGCACAAGGTCTGGAAGCATTGGAGTTACAGATGCTGCAGGTGTAAATCATTCGAAGATTTCCCTCGGCTCCATTACCGTCGAGGACAAGGAATGTGTGAAACTGAAAAAAAGGAGAGATCTCAAAACGGTGCCAAGTTCACCTCGGACCACATCCAGTGTTGCACGTGAGAATCTTGGAATCGACCTAAAAGTCAAAAAGAAATTTCGGTCCAATAAATGCGAGAGGCTGGCTGGTCAGCGGAAAGGCGACATCTCTGTTGATTATCCTGTGCTCACATCTGTAAAGGATGAAATGTCCAGCAACAAAATTACCCCAAAGCACAAAACAGGAGCTCTGGACCTACAACCAAAGAGAGGCTCGGACAATTTTTCACCCAGGAAAGGAGAGCTCGTTCGTCATTTGAATTGGGATTGCAGAGGGAAAAAAGGTGCGCCTACCAGAGCCATTCATTCTGCAACCTCCAAGGTGTCAGTAACCTCCCTGAACAATTCATTTAACAAATCCCGTCCCAAACTCGGGGTCAAGTCCGTAGAGACGCAGTCTTATCATACTGCAGAGTCTCATAACAGCCTCCTTAGCAAGCTATTTGGCCAAAGACTCACTGGTTTTAAGATTCCATTAAGGAAGGACACGTCTGAGTCCATTAACTGAGAATTAGATGCTACTAAGGAGGAGGGAACTACGGTGTCCACTAGTTGATCAAGACAGTTTTGTAAATAAGAATGAGATTGTATGCCCCTCCTCTAAGAGATGTTTTTTAATAGTCACTTTAATACCTTGTATCTCATGTAAATGTTTTCACATGATGGTGTGACGACATGTTATAAAGGTTATAAATATGAAAAGAACTAGCTGGATTGCCAGCCAACTTTTACAAATAACTTTATTTTCTCTACCTTGAAGTTGAACATTAAAGTTACAGAGTCTGTATTTCATGAAAAAAGAAAATAATTGAAAAAAAACAGTACTTGAACGTTAACAGAGATTTTTTTTTTTCAAATTATGCATGACACATTCACCATGTGTGGTAGATGGGTTTTATTTTATTTTTCCTTTGTGCAGCAATACCAAATGATATTCCGTTTCTGATCATCGATGTGCCTTTTTTGTACGCTTCATAGAATTACACTTTCATACTCTTTTACATTACTGTATTGCAGTGACATTCAATGTATTAGCTTTTGTATAAACGTAATTGGTGCTATATTATTTTGATTTTTATTGTAATGTGAACAAAAATGTCCTCGAACTGAAGGGAACATGTAGCGGATACATTCATCAAATCATTCTTGCTGGTACTTTTAAAGCTTATAGGGGAAGGAAGAAAAATACTGTGCAAAAACAAACAAAAAAAAGGTTGATTTGTCAAAGTTTTAATTTGGTCTCCTCAAAAGAGGGCATTAGGAAGGCCTTTTTCCAAGACGAAATTCAGTATAATTTCTGCTTGATTTGATGAACTCAGGTGCTCACAAAGAAAACTCTTGCGCATGAACCCCTTATTAGGAATTCCTCTCATGCACTGATGTTATTACATACCAAATCCACAATCAGTTAGCTAGATGTCATCCAAATGTTTTATTATTACTATTATTTACTAGAACACAAAAAGGTGCTTTATCTTGTTTATATGTATCTTATATTGTATTATATTGTAGGGAGATTATCTCTGGTGCAATGCATAATGTCAAAGTTCTATTTTAATAATGTGCAACAGATGAAGAGAATGAGAAAAGGGAAAAGCTGAGCCTAGTAAAGGCTTATAAGTGGTTCATAAAATGCCTCATATAAAGTTGGTTATTGAAAATCTGCAGTCTTCCTTTGTTTCTTTTTGTTTTTACTAGTAGACGGAGCTGTGCGCAGCGCTGAAATGACATCGAAAACTATTTGAATAATTGCTCATTAGTGTTAATTATGGTGAGCTATATTAGCAGTCAACCATGAAATCACCTCCATATACAAAAATCCAATTGTGTGAATTTACTCTGGATCTCCTAATTGCCTATATTGAGAATATCGAATGCAGAATGGTTGCACTTTTTTTTAAGACAATATGAATATTGATGCAGTTTTATATTCCTGTTATATTCAGAGTTTTACAATAATAAATCACACCTCATGATTTTGAGCTGTTATTAAATGTGGACATTTAGGTAAGTAAGGTACACAAGGTTTTGGGCTTTATTACTGAATAAATAATAAAGTTCTGTCAGGCACTTAACAGCATGTGTTGATTTAATGGTGCTAATTTAAATTATTAAGTAAAGGTCTTACCATCTAACTTGGGTTTATTATGAGTCAAATCTTTTGTTCTATCACAAATCACTTTTAAACTGTTTATTCATTCATCTGTTGCTTTATTGTTTCATTACTTGTCCTACACCAACAACAGCAATGAGCGAATAAAAATAAAAAAGGAAATCATTTGAATTACAGATAATAAATGTTACTGATGAATCTTGACAAATGGTTTACCAGAACAGTAGATCACCATTGACTACATGCTGAACCGGACTGCTATTTTCAGTTGATAGTTCACTCTGTGTTTAGTGGCTTGTATCCCTACATGAGTCACAATCACTATCACATAGGAATAAAAAGCCATAAGACACAGTAGCTTATATAGGGACACATCAGAGTTCCCTGGCTTGCAATATAGCTTGTTCTGCCTGGACAGAAGGATGGGAGGGCACAAAGAAACATTGTTATAGTCAAATGGGACACATCAGTTGGTGGACAAATTGTTTTATAAAAACAATAAACAGTGATTTTCATCTCTCAGAGAAAGCAGGTGATTGGGCTTAAAATCAAATGTGTTGTCATTTGACTTTGATGATACTATAATGAAAAAAGAGATTTTATATATATATATATTTATATATATATATACACAGTGTGTGTGTGTGTGTGTGTGTGTGAAATACTAGCAAAACATGTTATGAAGGCTAAATACTGAAATTCTGGTAATAAATTAGTGCTGAATTCTTTA
>JAQNCB010000007.1:18549305-18561592 GCA_030068295.1 Euristhmus nudiceps | reverse complement strand
GCTTTCGCTTTGCATTGTAGAGTTTTAACTTGCACTTGCAGATGTAGTGACGAACTGTAGTTACTGACAGTGGTTTTAAGAAGTGTTCCTGAGCCCATGTGGTGATGTTCTTTACACACTGATGTCGGTTTTTGATGCAGTACCACCTGAGGGATCAAAGGTCACGGGCATTCCATGTTTGTTTTCGGCCTTGTCGCTTACATGCAGTGATTTCTCCAGATTCTTCCCTCACCCCATCCTTGTCTGCGACTGACTGAGCATTTCAGGGAAGCTGCTTTTATACCCAATCATAGCACCCACCTGTTCCCAATTAGCCCGTTCACCTGTGGGATTTTCCAAATAAGTGTTTGAGTCCAATTTCAAAGCCGAGCCCCAAACCGGAGTCGGTAGTGACCTTGCAGTCTTTCCCTTAACTTTTTTCCCTATTTAATAGTGAAAAAGTCAAGGGAAAGGCTGCATGGTCACTACCAACTCCGGTTTGGAAGTCGACTCTGAAATCTCGCAAGCTGATTGGTCGAGACAAATTTTTCCAGCATTCGTATAACCCAAGAAAAAGAAGCTGGGATCCAAATCTGAGTCAGTAGCAACCCCTCGTGGCATTTTCCTGACCTTTTTCCCTGTTTTCCTATTTTTTTATTTTTTGATGAATATTTAAAAAAAATCTACGATGCACTGAAGCTGCAGAACATGAACTGCGATATAGCGAGGGATGACTGTGTATAAAATTTAGAATGACTAAAATGAAATGCACATGATTCCTTGAGATGAGAATGTGTGTGTTTGTATACGCATATGTTGTCGAAAAAGACAAATAGGCTACAAATTCATGCCCACAAACCTGTTTCGTAGATTCTCACTCATCAGGGGATTTTCTGTCTTTTTCTACAACATGTACTTTGCTCTAATCCAAGTATCGAGCACTGTTCTGTGAATATCATTTCTTCAACTTTTTCTTTGTGTGTGTGCACTATGTTTACCGGTACTCTTTTTGGCAGTCCCAGTTGTGCAGACAAAATATGGAGCCCTAAAAGGTGCGTCCTTGAGAGCTACAGGGAAGAGCACAGTTGTCTACAGTTACCTGGGCGTGCCGTTTGCTAAGCCACCAGTAGGACCTTTGAGACTCTCGCCCCCACAAACTGCAGAACCATGGCAAGGAGTGCGAGACGGCACAAAACAGCCATACATGTAAGCTGATATGCTGAGGTGACAGCAGTAGTAACTATTACTGTGCAAGTGTACAAAGATGTAAATTTAGCCAATAAAATTAATCTATACTATTCCTGAAAGCAATTACTGTTGACATGGGTCACTTTTTTTTTTTTCCCAAATGAATGAGACTACTTTATCTGTCTCTCTTCTGTTTTCCAGATGTATGCAAAATAGGGAGATGATTATGAGTATTCTAAAAAATTTTTCCATGACCATTGAACTTCCTGAAATGTCAGAGGACTGTCTATACCTCAACATATACACACCTGCTAAACCAAGTGAAGATGCCAAACTCCCTGTAAGCCTCTTTTTACCCTCACAGTATTTGCAGATGCTAATATCCAGAGTGAAATGCAGAACAAGCATTAATTTCCTATTTCATCTCAATCTATTCTAAACCCTCCAGACTGACCGGACATGCAAACATATTTTATACATGATCATGAGATTTATAGGGTTTTTTTTTTTTGTTTGTTTTTTTTTTTAAGTCAGTTGTTTCTACCCAATTAATCATAAACATAAAACTCATTACTGGTAGGTTGTTAAAACGACATACAAAAATATTAAATTCAGATCTGGATCTGACTTAGAAACGCTGACACCTAATAAATCCAAGTTTTGTGTTCATAGGGCAAAACCTGACCTTTTCTACCTGTCATATTATGAGTCATTCCTGATTGCATGTGACCGTTTTCTATTGCTTGTGTGTCACAGGTTATGGTTTGGATACATGGTGGAGGCTTTGTAATGGGTTCCGCTTCCATGTGTGATGGACATGTGCTGGCTGCCTATCAGAATGTTGTCGTAGTGTTAGTCCAATACAGGCTTGGCTTACTTGGATTCTTCAGGTGAATTATAACTCCTTTTATGGCTGTATACACAGGTTTGCACAAGCTTTAAAGAGCACCAATACTTGTACACTGTTTTTCAATGCACCATTTCCCTTCCTCGGGTTTTTCATGAAAGAGTATATGCACTATAAAATGTACATACAAATGAAAAGGCTGTATGTATTGTACAACAACGCATAAAATAAACCCAGCAGAATAAAAGTTTGAAGAGTCCCAGAAGCAGGAAATAGTTTAAAGTGGCATGTTTCATTAGACACGCAGAAATGAAACATACCACTTTAAAATATTTCCGTCAACCTCTTTCATATGTTTTCCAATCCTATGTAGAAAGTAGTTATAAATATAAGGAGAAATTTTTTTAAAAAAAATTTGTAGTGCATCGCAGATTTAAAAAAAAAATTTTTCGAAAAAATAAAAAAAATAGGGAAAAGATTCAGGAAAATGCTGTGAGGGGTTGCTACTGACTCGGATTCGATTCTCGGGTTGATTCGTCTCTGACTCCAACATTGAGTGCTGATTGTCATCCCAGCCTCTTCATCTTGTCCTCGTGTTACACGAATGCTGGGAAATTCGTCTCGACCAATTAGCTTGCGAGATTTCTGAGCCAAGTCACAAACCGGAGTTGGTAGTGACCTTGTGGTCTTTCCGTTAACTTTTTCACTACTAAGTAGGGAAATTGGCAAAATGAGTCACGTGTTGATGAAGATGAATTTTGAGTTGATATTGCCAGAGAAAATTATAAAGTATGAGCATTCAGATGAGCTCAACATGACATCAACATATCTATCCCATCTAGAAGTAAGGTAACCAGACTCTAAACAAGGTAGGCAAATGCCTCATCATCTAATTAGTGGCTCGCATGAACAGACGAACGCGATTCCCACTGTACCTACCTACTATCTAGCAAAACCACAGCCAAGGGAACAAGCTTGGCAGAATCTGCCAAGAGACATGAGGAGTGGGAGCTCCGACAGATTTTATTGCAAGGCAGACATTGGCAGAGCTTCACAGTGGAATGTACACTTTTCTGTTTTTTTTTTTTTTTTTTTTTTTTTTTTTTTTTTTTTTTAAACTCAATCAGGCATGGTAGTTGTGTTTAAGACTCATTTAGGGGTGTTTATTGCTTGAATTTTGTTCAACACTTCTGAAGAGCTGAGATGTTAAATTCTCATTGAACTGATGAAAACTTGATTTGGCAAAAAAAAAAAAAAATTCTACTTATTAAGTTTCCACTCAATGAGTTTTTCTGCCAGAGCTCGGAACAGCAAAATTCGACTTCCGATTCATTTTGCCTAAACAGGTGACATCTGGTTGAAAACTACTCCAGGATATACACTTGTCCACTGGCTGCAAATCCGTTAATAAAACAGGGCCAAAAATGACTTCTGACATGCATTTATTCAAGGACCCACCCAACAAAAACTATTGGTCATTTGATGGCACGTTTTTTTGGACTTGGATCCTCAATACTCCTGCTGTACACATAAAAAGTATTGAATTCCAGTTAGGAAAACTAAGTAAAAAATCTCTAACATTGAATTGAATACTTTTTACGACGAGAAGTTATCAACTGACTTCATTTTATTTCCACGTAACGTTGCTGAACTTCAACCTGATCGGCAGAAACAACAATGACATGGAAAATGACAAACTGTAATCAAGACTAAAGGTGGACCAACTGGTTCAAACAAAATAGTATGCATGATGTTTGATTTGTTTTGACTGGACAGTGTTTGGGTTATTTTTTTTATTTTTATTTTTTAAACCTATGGTAATAAAGGAACACCTGTAATGCCTATCTGAATAAATAATTTCCTGGTATAAAATACATTTCTTCAGTCATCATCTTTTATATTATATTACATACATGTATTCATTTTATGAACCGCTTTATCCTAACTAGGGTTGCGGGGAGGCTGGCACCCATCTCAGCCAACTCTGGGCGAGGGCAGAGTACCACCTGGACAGCTCTCCAGGCCATTGCAGGACATCTTTCTTTTACATGTTTTTGTATATTTACACTAGGGAACTTTACATGCATGAAGTGAACGAAACTCAGGGTTTACTACTTTTTGTATTCTGAATTTCAGTTCTTTAATCCTTATTTCAGTACAGGAGATGAACATGCTCCAGGTAACTACGGTCTTCTGGATCAGGTGGCGGCTCTTCAGTGGGTTCAAGAGAACATCCACAGCTTTGGAGGCAATCCTGGATCGGTCACCATCTTTGGAGAATCTGCAGGAGGAGTCAGTGTGTCTCTGCTTGTAAGGATGCTAAATATTCTTCTTGCCAATATCACTGAGCCAATGACTTAAAAAATAATTTCTGTGTACATGTCAAAATATAGGGAAAAAAAGTGTTTCTGCCTATGTTTGGTCAGGTATTGTCACCATTGTCTGTTGGACTCTTCCACAATGCCATAGCACAGAGTGGCACCGCAGCAATGGATGGTCTCATCTCTTCTGGTCCTTCTTCAGCAGCCCAGGTAAAGTGGTCCTACCTAGCTGCTTGCTATAGTTTACCTGCCTGTAACATTGATCAGAGATCTGTTTAAAAAAAAAAAGCAGGGTGCAACAAAGTCACTTCACAGTCATCAGCAGCAATATACAAAAGAAAGAAGTTGATTTGTTCTAGGTTTTCAGCAAGCCATTAGTGTTACAGATTCAGTGTTACAGAAAAATTACTGTGTGTATGTGTGTGTCAGAGATGCCTACCTGTACGGATCCTCCGTATTTTATACGGAAAGTTGATGTAAATACGGTGTTACATTACAGGGTGCTAATTTGTAGGGAAAAATAAAGAGTGCTCTTTCTCTCTGTCTGAGACAGACAAGACAGACACACACACAGAGTGTGCACGAGACAGACAGACAGACAGAGCGCTCGCTAGACAGACGGACAGAGCGAGCGAGCAGGCGAGACAGACGGACAGGGCGAGCGAGCGCGCGCGCGCGCAGGCGAGACAGACAGATGGACAGAGAGTGAGCGCGCAGGCGAGACAGACAGACTGACAGAGTGAGCGCGCAGGCGAGACATACAGACAGACGGACAGAGAGTGAGCGCGCAGGCAAGACAGACAGACAGACGGACAGAGAGTGAGCGCGCAGGCGAGACAGACAGACGGACAGAGAGTGAGCGCGCAGGCGAGACAGACAGACGGACAGGGAGTGAGCGCGCAGGCGAGACGGACGGACGGACGGACAGAGAGTGAGCGCGCAGGCGAGACAGACAGACGGACAGAGTGAGCGCGCCGGCGAGACAGACGGACAGAGAGCGAGCACGCGAGACAGAGACAAAACCAAACCACAAAAATGTGAGCTCATGGATCACACGAGCACACGCGCACACACAGTCTGTCTGTCTCGCATGCGTGCTCCCTCTCTGACTGTTGTGTGAGCCATATGATGGTGTTGCCATCCTACTTCTCAATTTTAAGTATGATGTAAAATAAGTATGTCAATAATATTGCTTACAAATACATTTGTTGCTAATTCATATGTGTGGAAGAAGTCTTACTGAAAATAAAAAAAAAATACTGAAAAAAGTCATGAAGAATACTGAAAATCTATATCTGAGGTAGGCATCTCTGGTGTGTGTGTGTGATCCATGAGCTCACGTTTTTGTACCTCATAGCTCAGTATTAGTTTAATTGTGGACCTTAATTATCAAAAAATGTTTTCTCTCATATCTGACCTCATAAATTGTTTTAGCTTTTGTATCTTAACTAAATCCATAATTGTCCTTTTCCCTCAGTCTGTGGCCACTGTAGCTGGCTGTAATTCTTCCAGCACAAAGCAGATCTTTGACTGTGTTATGCAGCTGAAAGAGGAAGACATTGCATCATTTGCAAAAAGGGTACGCCTCAGATAATCTATTGTGAAACACAGAAACTACACATTGAAATGAACATGCAAAAAAGCACTGTTATACTTTTCTGCTAGTTGGACTTGATCTTCCCCGCGATCACGGATGGGCGATTCCTTCCTAAAGCTGTGGATGAACTTCTACAGAACAAAGAGTTCAGCAAAGTGCCATTCATTATAGGGGTGACTGACGATGAAGCAGGCTTTGGACTTCTTAATGTAAGCGACACTAATTTATTCACTGTTCAGTGACATCCACCAAGCCAGAAGAGAATAACTGTTCTAGTAGATACAACATGAGAACATAACAATAACAAATTAAAATACACTTTATATTTTTATTTTTTGCATCTTTATTTGATTTAAACACTAGTTTGTGGGGTGCATAACTAAAAATTATCCACCAAAGGCAACGTGGACATCCCTGGGTCCACAATTTCCTCAATCTCCATGATTTGAGAGAATCATAATACTGGTAAGCATGTGGGGGTTGTGGGAACGAATCGTGATGATCATGATGAAATTTCTGACCGTCAAATTTTGCCACAATTGTTTGACGTCAATTGTGATGGAGCATGGGAATCGCAGTAGGCCTTAATAGACCATGAGGCACCATTGTAGGCGATCTGGATGAACTTGGAAACACGACTCCTTCAAGTTTCATCTCTTCGATGTACCCTGCCTTTATACCCCGAGCATGCTTCTAAATCGTGGAGCTCCACGCCTTTTTAAATCATGGAGATTGTGGAAATCGTGGTCTAAGTGTGAACCCCAGGTTTAAGGACTGTTCAGTGGTATGTATAGTTTAATAAAAATGGCTTTAGTTTATACTATGGTGAATGTGAGAAAAGCAGAATAAAACTAGATTTTTATGTGTTTATACACGTTTAAAGAGTAACCATGATCATGTTGCCTACTCACAGTGGCCATGCACACTTCATGACGCACCCTTGGAACTCAACTTTGAATGAAATGTTGTGTATGTGTGAGTTTTTTGTTTTTTTTTTAAACCTTGAAAAATATGAGTGCCATATTTCATAGATTATTTTTTCATATTTTATTGAATTTTTAGGATCTCAGAATATCTGTGACTGTGACAAACCAGGGGTTTCTTAGCTTAAGATAAACCAATCAAATTGCACAATATCAGTTTAGTGTATACTCAAGGCAATCTAAATTTACTAAATTTAATCTAAATGACTGGAAGTTCTATATAATGTTATGTCATATAGGGCAATACAAAGTATTTTGTTTAGGATTGTGTAATTAGTGATTACATTAGTAACTAAACATGTATTCCATAGTTTTTTTTCCCTTCAGGATGGATTGAGGGATTGGACAGAGAGAATTCCTTGTCAGTGATGCCTCTCCTTTTTCCCGATGTAAGTGAAGATTCAAATATGACAACCTCTTAATCATGTAGAATGCATGTGTCATGTCCAAAGATTGTCATTACCTATCGTCATTATATTGCATAAATGTCAATATAAAGTTGAGGGCAAAAGACTGCATACCTTTGAGTCCAAAATGACACAGGTGTGGGAAGTTTCACAGATTTTCCCTTTATTATAATGAACAAAAATCGATCAATTGAATGTGTAACTTTTTTTTTTGTGGAAAAAACTCACTTCAAAAGTTTGTATCTCACTTTTAGAATGCAATACAAATTATCTACTAAGTTATAAGCCAAATATTTCAAATATCATCTGAGTTAAAATCTACTTTAACAAAAAAATTGCCCATCCATCAATTACCTATACCTCTTATCCACCATGGTTGCGGTTGTGCTCAGATGAACACAGCTCAGTGAGCCCAGCTGACTTTGGGTGAAATGCGGGATGCACACTGAGCAGATCACCTGTTTGACTTTTTATTTTTTTATTTATTTATTTTATTTATTTATATTTTTAACCCCGAGCCCAGTGGCTCATCAGGCCGGTGCTTATCCCCGGTTTCTGTACCATGAAACGACTAGGAGTTCTGCTCCTTCTGGATGGGATGGTAGTCCATCGCGGGTTACCTTCCCAGCATTTTTCACTGGTACCCATTTATACTGCTGGGTGAACAGAGGCACACTTGCTGTTCAGACCTTGCCCAGGGGCCTTGGCACAGTGGGGGTTTAATGAGTCTGTCTTTGGGCCACAGAAACAAACACCCGTTCACACCTATGAGCAGTTTAGAGTAGCCAGTTTACCTCATGTGCATGTTTTCAGATTGTGGAAGGAAGCCAGCATATGTGGAGGAAACCCACACCAGCATGGGGAGAACATGCAAACTTGACACAGAAAACTTGACCCCAATGGGGAGAGTGTGTGTGTGTGTTTGTAAGTTTATAGAATGTATATGGACGTATGATATTGTAATCAGATTATAATAATTTAACTGATTTGGATTTTGGAATAGATTTAAACAGAATCAAGCTCACAAAGCCCAAATGTTTGAAAAAACTAGACTACTTGATGGAGAAGACATTCTTGTTGGTCGCACTGCTGTCAAGTCTTGCATATTAGATACATTAGTTAAAGAGATGTTTGCATCCATAAACTGGTGGAGATACTGAATAAACTTGTGTGTTAATATAGTACCTGTATTAATTTTTCTTTGTTTACTTCTCTATTGCCTTCAGCCAAGTGATAGTTGGCTTTATGATGTAGTGATGAATGAGTACCTGGGAACCACGAATGATCGGATTAAAATTCGAGATGGTATACGAGAGATGATTGGAGACTTGGTGTTTAACATTCCTGCTCGTAAAGTAGCAAACCATCACAAAGGTAAACGGCATTCACTAATGACTTGCAAACATTGTTTGGATTTAGTTAAATTAAAAAGAATGAGTTAATTTGAATTGATTTTTAATCACTAGATTCTGGAGCACCGGTCTATATGTATGAATTCCAGCATGGATGGCGTGAGCTACAGAAAAAGAGGCCGAGTTTTTCAGGAACTGACCATGCAGATGACGTTGTATTTGTTTTCGGTGTATGTTTTTTAAATGGTCACATCACGATGGAGGGTAAGTTCTCAATAATACTGGCTCTTTTAAACGAGCGAGCATGATTAACGTAATGATGAAAATATCTTCGATCTCTCCCTTTTTCCTTCTCTCTCTCTCTCTCTCTCTCTCTCAGGTCAGTTCACAGAGGAAGAGAATGAATTATGTAGAAGTGTAATGGCCTACTGGGGAAACTTTGCTCGCACTGGGTGGGTAAATTCTTTGTCTGCCAACTCTTGAATGAGAAACACTATGTGTTAAGGCAGTGCTTCGCAATTATTTTCTGTGACGCCCCCCCTAGGAAGAAGAAAACATTTCACGCCCCCCTGCACAAGCAGGGGACTATAAATAGTATTATTTGTCTGTATAATTATTATTATTAGGGCACCTCTGCATATCAGTGTATTTTTATTAACATTAAAAACAACGAAAGAAAAATATAGTTCAACTTACAACAAAGAAAAACTTTATTAACATGCTCTTTTAATCTGAAACAGAAAATATTTGCTTAATAATATAAGTGCACCAATTTGCCTGAAATAAAAAAATACATCCTCATTTTAAACTGTAAATATTTTTGACAACTTATTTCACCATTTGATAGTGAAAAATAAAATTCCTTTCTCCGCCTTTCTCTTCATTAATGTTAGAAATTGTTTATTGCACTTCATATCGTTTGCTCGCTGTGAAAATCCCCGACACCATAGCGTGACAATGAGAGCGCCACTGCCAAATACTGTAGTGGATGTGCAATTACACTTAATTCTAGTACAGTACGGCAAAATGGCATGTTCCCCAGGGTCACACGCGATCCCCCTTGCATCACACCGTGCCCCACTATTTGAGAAACAGTGTAAGGGGGGGGGGGTAGTACTTTGTAACAGCTAAAGCACTTCACTGAAGTAATGTTTCCCTTAATAAATAAATAAATTTAACAAAATAATTGTTGTTGCTGTTTCACAATTCATCATAATATAAACTTGCATTCTGTGGTCACAGTATACGTGTAAGGTAGTTTGTACATTTGGCAGAGGGTAATACCTGATCCAACACATGCAGATAGTACGATACTTACTCAATTTTCTTTCTGTCTGACCATGGACAGGTCTCCAAATGGACCAGGTCTAACCCCATGGCCAAAGTTTGGAGCTGAAGCTGAGTATCTTGGTATTGGACTGGAGCAGAAGCCTGGAAAGAACTTGAAGGGAAAACACTATGAATTTGTAACCCAGACTTTGCCACAGTTAAGAGAGGAGAGAAAAAATGGTACCGCAGCTCCTATGGTTTATAATCACAGTATCCAAAAGCCCTTTTAACCCTTCAGTCACCTGAGTGTTAATTCAGCTAAATCGTAAATTATTTTCATTTCTGTTGTTGTCAGAGCCACAAATACACTGAATAATTAAAATACCTTCAAATTATAAATTAACTGGTATTATACCATGACCAAAAGGCTAAAAATTGACTAAAATGTGACTACTACTACTTTTCTTTACAATGAAAATACCCAGGTGGAATAACACAGATCACAGGATGTTAAACCTTAGAGGTTGGGGTTTTTTTTTTTATTATTATTTATTTATTATTATTATTTTTTTATAAATAGGAATCTTTATTTTATTCTTGCAGCACACCTAACTCTGAACTCTCTACTGTATTACAAACACAAGAAGTTATTTTTATTTAGCTTTTGTATTTTAATCATTTGAATTTAAAATACAATACAGACACTCCCTAACTTACAAACTTTTGTTTTACGAACATTCAGAGATATGAACAGAGTTGCCTGTAGGTCAGGTTTTGTATTTAGCGCCTTTTCTGTGTAGTACGTCTTTCCGCCGCTGACACCAACGCCCGGCGCTGCATTCATAAACAAACCTTCCTCCCAGCATCACTCTCCTCTGCCCATTTCGTTGTGTGTTACCCGAGTGTTCAGACGTCATCAGTGAAGTCTTGTGTTTTATTGTTTCTTTGTTCGTACATCCCAAATCCAATATGTTTGGTGAAAAGCGAAAGAAAAAGCGGCAAGCCATCTCATTTGAAACGAAGGTGGCGATTATAAAGAAACATGACGCTGCTGAGAAAATGGTCAAAGTGGCACGTTACTTACACAGGTTACTCATACACATACCAACAACTTGCGAACCGTTAGGAACATAACTCGTTCGTAAGCTGGGGAGCGTCTGTATGTATTCGTCTAATACAATCAAAGAAACAAATTTCCACAGCAACAAAAGTCAACTGGCGTCAGTTTTTAGCAGCAGAAGGATCCATGTTAGAAATACAGTCATCTCTCCGGTTGTACTCTGTAATATCAGTGTCACACTGGACATTGAATTCAAAGTCTATGGTCCATTATAGAATTCAAATCATGAAATAGAAAAACATTCACAAACTCAAACTGCTTCAAAATTTCCCAATAAACTCCGCTATCTATCCTATCTGCACCTATTCTCTCTCTTTATTCATACTCGATGTGCTGCTTCCTCCCCCCACCATCACTCACCTACAGACAGAGATTTGAAAAAGTAGATTTTTATTTTGTGCTTGCTGAAGAAAAATCACAAGTATGGCTCAATCAAAACTTGCACACTCATTTAATGAACCACTTAACCTTACTAGGATCGTGGGGAGGTTTGCAGAATATCTCAACTCCACCCAGACACTTGAGCTCAGAACCTTCTTGCTGTGAGAGGATGTGCTAACCGCTCTGCTCATTGCTGCCGGCAATCAAAACCCATCTATCTTATTAACGTTATTAACATTGTTTTTTGCATGATATAGATGGACCAAATATTTTAGTGAAGTTTCTTTGTCATGTATTCAAATTTTTCTTCTTTGGCATTTTTAACAGGTCCAGTTGTGCAGACTAAATATGGAGCTTTAAAAGGCGAGTATGTGACCGCTAAAGGGAAGGACACGGTTGTCCATGCCTACCTGGGGGTGCCATTTGCAAAGCCACCAA
The DNA here is from genome assembly GCA_030068295.1 of Euristhmus nudiceps. Lineage (NCBI taxonomy): Eukaryota > Metazoa > Chordata > Actinopteri > Siluriformes > Plotosidae > Euristhmus > Euristhmus nudiceps. The sequence continues at coordinate 18,549,710 of JAQNCB010000007.1, read as the reverse complement.
CAGGACCTTTAAGATTCGCCGCACCCCAACCTGCAGAACAGTGGCAAGGAGAAAGAGAGGCCAGAAAACAGCCATACATGTGAGACTTTGTATTCCTAATAGTTTTATTCCAATAAGGACATGCGAAAGTTCTGCCTTTTATTTTGAAAAAAATGATTGTCTAACAACTGGCTTTGAATCATGCACATCATTTATTACGCTCGCCCCCCCAAGGGTAGCGAGGGTTTTGTAAATGGGTCTGCTTGTTTGTTTGTCTGTCCGTCCGAGCGTGAATCTCAAAGTACTGATCCGATCGACTTCAAACTTGTACATATGATGGGGAGTCACCGTGGCTCGGTCCTCCTCGAAGAACAGATTTCTAGGTCAAGGTCACGAAAATACGAAAAATCAATATAATCCCCATAA
>JAQNCB010000007.1:18490513-18502871 GCA_030068295.1 Euristhmus nudiceps | reverse complement strand
GTCTCTAAACCGTACAACATCTCTGGTCTCACCACCGTCTTGTACACCTTTCCTTTCATTCTTGCTGATACTCTTTTGTCACCCAACACACCTGATACTTTTCTCCCCTCTAAGCATAAGCCCTGCAGAATGTGGGAGTCTGCCTCGCTGCCTTGGCCCTTGTACTTCACTGTCTTGAGCACAAAGGCTTCTTCCTCATATTTTTCCCACGGCCTAATGAGCTCATTTGATGCGGAGTGGCGCCCCTCAAGGTATCAGCCTACAGTCTCCCAATGCCAAAGGCTTGACATCGGAAGACACCAATGGTCCGCACTGGACTATGGCAATATCGATCGAATGAGCTCATGCATGATATTGTCCTTAATTGCCCCCGAATTCAGGAGGATGTCATGTCTAAGTGTGGTCCCGGTTGCATGCTAGGGGAATTTGAGTTGCCTATCTAAGTCCACAATCAGCTGCCAGTCCTATGTAGTGTTGAGAAACCCTGCTGTGGCATAACTACACTGCAGACTTATGATTTTTATTCAGACCCCGTTTTTGAAGTAGGATAAGCAATCGCTGATTTGTTCTGACGTCCAACAGTGTTTTGTAAATACATTTCTCCATAGAGGGGTATGTGTTTTTCTTAACCAGGGCTGTAAAAAACTCCTGCTGGAAGGAATTATTAATTACTTTCAAGAACAAGACCATTGCCAGAAAGAAGAGCAAAGCAAAGGAGAGTAAGTGAATGTTTATATTTAATTTTGCATACATGAATTCATAGTTAATCTGAATTATGCTAATGTTATTGTCATTTTTTAAGAGTCCATTTTCTCTTTCGTTGATCCCAGTACTTGTACACTGATTCTGAATACTTTAATGATGCTGTGTTGCCAGGAGTAATGATGTTGAGGTGCAAACCATCCCTCAGGACCAGTTAAGACATGTGGAAGGAACTGCTATTTTGCATGTCGTATTTGCTATACGCCTTGACCATGAGCTTGGCAGGGAATTCCTAAAAAGTCTTAAGGTAAATGTTTTGTCCAAGTTTGCACGTGTACTTGTTGTAGTTCTGGATCCACAAACCTCATACAGATAAAGTCCTGATCTCGTTTTGAAACTTCGACATAACCGTTTTCTGTTTTATTGTGTTCATCTCTGTAGGTGTCTCAGGGGCAGCCCTTGTGTCCTTTCACTATTGCTTTGCTGCTTTCTGTGGCTCGTGTTCAGCGTTATGAGGAGCAAGTACGATGTTTGGCACCTTCAGACATAATATCAATTATAGGAAACACAGTGTTACAGTACGCACAATATTAGGAAATATCATACAGGTTTTATAATGTTCCTAATATGGCTGTTTGCTGTGTCTGACTGTATCAACATTTTAGCACCTTGCACCTTATAATTAAAGCTCTATCTCCTACCTGGTGTATATCATGCACCCTTCTGTATATGTGCATACAGTAGATGTATAGGTGTATACAATATACATATGTATATATGCCTGTATGTGTACATATAGGTATTTGTATGTATGTGTATGTAGGTAAATGCACACGTATAGCTTAGTGTTGCCCCTTAGTTGTCTTGTGTACACTTTCTTCTTTTAATAATTGCTGCTAATCAAAGAGCTGCTAAACTGATTTTCATTGTTCATGCAACAATGACAATAAAGATGTTTATCTTTTTATTTTTATTTATTTATTTATTTATTTTGTCCAGGTGTTTGACTTCTTGAAGGGAGCAATCATTAAGAATTTCAAGGATGAGCAGGCTCAGCAAGGTTCTAAGTTTCTGCAGGATCTGCTGCCCGCCGGCAACAGTATCTCTCACAGGATTATGGACACTGTCAGAAACAGGTCAGCCTGAGCATCACTCGTACCTTGTTTTACTGGTCTTGTTAACGCTGCTCATATGAACAGCAAAGAACTTTCTTATTAGGATTTTATAGTGTCATTTGACCTTAGTAGTTCTTGTGGCTTTATGTTCTGTAATGTTGAAGGATTTCTTGTATTAAATCTGAGCACTGGTGATGCTTAACCTTAGACACAAGTTTACCCTCAGTATATTTGTAGATTTCTTTTTTTAAGCAGGAAAACACTGATTTTTAATGTATTTTTGTTTGACTCTCCTGTCTACAGCGTGTTTGGGTGGGATCATGTCACACAGAGCCTAGTGCAATTAGGCTTCATACTTATGGACTCATTTGGACCAAAGCCAGGACCTTTTGGAAAGACTACTGAAATTCCTGCTATATCTAAAACACCTTCCCAACTAGCATGTAAACTTGGTGGAACAGTTCTTCTAGAGAGCTTCAAGGTCAATTTTATTTTTTGTTCACAAATTGTGTATTATGTTCTAAATATGTATTTTAACAGAAAATGCTTTCCCTTTAGATGCATGAGACTGTCAGAGGAGAGATCCTGGAGCAAGTCCTGAATCGATTGGTCACGAAGACAGCTTCCCCAGTTACCCATTTTATTGGTACTGAGTTCATCATAGTTTTCATCCTAATATGGCCAAGAATTCGTAATGTACATTATGTACAGTGTTTTTTTTTTAATTTCTAATCATATCTTCTATTTGTCTTCTGTTCTAGACTTGCTTTCTAACATCGTGACGTCGGCTCCCATGATACTCCTGGAATCCTCTTCAAAAGTGATGGAGACATTTGATCAGTTATCTTTCCTGCCTCTTAACACAGTACAGGGGCTACTCAAAGCAGTGCAGGTAAACTGTGCTGTATATCAGCTATTGAAACTTTTCAAGTTTGACTTAGCCATGGCATTTTATAAATTTGACACAGCATGTGATGTTTCGTTTCAGCCACTGCTCAAGGTCAGTATGAGCTTGAAGGATGCCCTGATTTTAGTGCTGAGGAAAGCCATGTTCTCCAGGTATACATTAATATTTTGAATTTCGATTTTTCATGCGAAATGCCCCTCCCCCAGGTATAGCCTTCCCTATCACACGACCACCACCGACCAGGGAGGGGTGAATGCATGCACACGCCCCCTCTGTGATATGCGATGCTAGCCACCCGCCTCTTTTCACACTGTGGCACATGCATATTTGGGGGCGGTTTAACACACTCGGAGAGAAAGCGCTATCTGTTCCCTCATACGAATGAGCTCACTGACGCCCATGATTGGCTTGCGATTGCAGTGAATGACAGGGAAGTGAATGTATGCCGTTCCTCCCTCCCGTGAGAGCTCGGCCAATTAGCTGCCATGGGCTCCGGTTTTTCTGCTAATTCTGACATTTGAACCTAATTAGAAGCTATGGGTATAGTATCTACCTTTTATATGTGCAAATAAAAGAAAAATTATATTGTTGTGCCTTGTCATGTTCAGAAAGCTTATTCTGTCCTAGTTGTCATGCCACAGAAACACTTTGTACCAACTCCAGAATAATGACTCCCTTGTTAATTTCATTATTGAATATGGATGCTTGTTAAAATTGTTTGCTATGCATTTAATACCTTAATTTGTAGCCAGTTAGATGGACGGAAGTCTGCTGTTGCTGGCTTTCTGTTGTTGCTGAAGAACTTCCGTGTCTTGGGGAGTCTGGCCTCCAGTCAGTCCAGCCAGGCACTGACCTCCAGCCAGGTAACCTATGTCCCACTTTTTGTACACTGGATTTTTGCAAAGTGCAAGTGCTTCTCAAGCTTTCATTGTAGACAGAATGCCCAGTATATTATTATCATGCTAATTAGAATTTTTATGTGTTTGGTTCATTACAACGATCTGAATAATGTGTTGTGTTCCTCAGGTTCAGGCAGATGTCCACTCGCGCTATAATGCTGCTGCTAATGAGGCTTTCTGTCTGGAGATCCTGAGCAGTCTCCGTCGCTGTCTTAGCCAGCAGGCAGATGTGCGCCTCATGTTGTATGAGGTCAGATTCATCTCTTTTCCCCATCTGCTGTCATTGAATGATTTGAAAACTGGTGAAAACTTATTTTATTTTTACATACACACCCATCGGCTAGAACAGGGGTTGGCAACCTTTAACAACAAAAGAGCCATTTGAACCCAGTTTCCACGGAAAAGAAAACGCTGGGAGCCGCAAATCCTTTTTGACATCTAAAATGAAAACCCTACATTTATTCAAAAGAAAGAAAAAAATATTTAAAATACAACAACTTCCCTTACATGCTTTGGGGTTCACCCCAGTTATACACTTATAAGTGCTTTGACTACCCTTTTGAAGATGGGCTATCTGATCTAAAATGAAGATAGCACTGTATATATATTGCTTTTTCTTACCTGAGCGGCCACAAAACTTTGAATGTTGAATTTGCAGACTTCACCCACTTCTTGAATTGATTTTTCTTCAGATCAGCCTTCCACCTCAGTTCCAAAACAGCTTTTTTTTCTTTCTTCTCCCTCTAGATATTTCTTAACAAAGGCTCTTTGTGTATTGTTGAAATGTCTTGCGACATTTGACTGTTTATTGTTCGCCAGTTTTTCTCCACAAATTAGGCATACTGTTAGGCTACTCTCGTCAGAGGTAAATGCAAATAAATCTGCCCAGGCATCATTTAATGTTCTGTTTTCTTCAGATATTTTTCTTTTCTTCCATTTCTCCATACTTGGCCTTGCTGGGGTTGAAAGTTGCCACAAATGAGCGGCGTTTTTTGGCGGGTATAACGGCTTCCGCAAACATGACATTTATTTTGAGTGATAAAAAATAAAAAAATATATTTATTTTACTAATATTTTAATATTTCAATATCACAATCTTCCAATTTAGAACTAAAATAATAAAAAAAAGAACTAACACAAATAAAATACACTTCCATTAACAGAAATGCCTACCTCAGACATAGATTTTCAGTATTCTTCACAACTTTTTTCAGTATTTTTGGATTGTTTTCAGTAACACTTCTTCCACACACATGAATTAGCAACAAATGTGTTTGTGAGCAATATTATTGCCATATTTATTTTACATGAAACTTAAAATCTAGAGGTAGGATGGCACCACCATCGTATGATTCGCATGACAGCCAGCGAGAGCGCGCGGGAGATGGACAGAGAGAGCATTTTTCCGTACAAAATAGCACCCTGTAACGTAACACCATATTTACATCAACTTTCCGGACAAAATACGGAGACTCCGTACTGGTAGGCATCTCTGAATTAAATGCTTAATTTTTTTTTACTAATTTATTTTCCCAAGCCACTCGGAGGAGCAGTATGACGATGACAGAGCCGTGGGTTGCTAACCCCTGGGCTAGAACGTTTAATACCACCTGTGCAATATAGAGGTTTAGGCGCGGCCTAAAAGCAGAGCTCTGATATGATTTCCCTTTCTTGAAAAGTTTTTTGTGGGTACTCTCCGTCCACATACACGTATCCTACGTATATCAAGATTATCAAATTCATTTTAATAACTTATTTACAGAAGGGAGTAAAAGAGTTGTAACCAAATATGCAATCTATCTTAGTCTTGACATTGCGTGAGCACATTTCATTAAAGCCAAACATAACCCTAATTCAAAAACTGAATGATTGTTTCCTTGGGACTTTTACCTCATGTTTCAGCATAGGAGAAAATGTATATGCATTTTATAATTATTATATTAGTGAAAATACACCAAAAAATTCAGTCCGTGTACGCTGACACATTTTCCCATGATGCCTCGCTTCTGTGACTTCGAGACCGCTCGACAAATGCACATAGAGTTGGTTTGTTTACATGGTAGTTGAACGCATTTATGCGCGGTGTGCTTGTTTAAGGTTTATAATCGTAGACTAATCGATTTAATTGTAACATAATCATAATGTATCAGTCCAACCCTCAATAACTATTTTATGGCTATAAAACGTTATCTACAGCTGCGACTATAAAATAAAATAAAGAAAATAAAATTGCAATATTATTTAGGAATATAGCCACATTTTACTCACCAAAAATCCTTTTTATTTGTACACAAAGCCCATCCTCCTTTCTTTCCTCAAGAAAATTTCAATTACTCTGTCGTACAGATTATCCGTGCATGACACCTGTGGCCGTTACATAACGCAGAACCAGTGGACCTGCGTTGCTCGTGTCTGTCGTCTCATCCACCATAACAGAGACAAACGGTGCTTTATTAACTTCCCTTCTGATCTCTTCCCCCATAACTTCAGCAATAGCAGTGATCAGGTCAGTTTGTATTTTCCCCGATGTCTCACTAAACACTAGTGGACAGGTGGTAATGTAAATCCGTGTTGCTCTCAGCAATGCTCTATATAGTTTCCTCTGTTTTTGTATCCAGTGCCTTCATGTCATCGAAATGAAAGTTCCCCCCAAAAAAAAGCTTGCCCAAAAAAGACACAGTCTATCAGTCCACAAATCCAGTTTTGCTCCAAACAGCATGTCGATTTGTGGCAAATAACAAGCACTCAAAGCAATACAATTTGTAGTGTTCAGCCTGTGAGCCAGGTGCAGAGACTACAGTGGGGCGGCGCTTACATCATGTTCTCGTGAATGCCGAGAGATTTAAAAACCCAGATGGCGGCGCCCTCTATTGAAATTCCGATGAACTAAAAGGCTTTTATTTCTAAACATGACATTCATACTCCTAAGATACAGGCACGATAAGACTTTATTATGTTAATACTTTCAATAGGGGAAGTTTGAAAATAGGGTTATGTTTGGGTTTAGCACAAGAATATACACTCACCAGGGATTTTCACACACAACCATCTGTCAGGTTTACAAAAAATGGTCCGAAAAAGAGAAAATATCCAGTGAGCGGCATTTCTGTGGGCGAAAATGCCTTGTTGATGCCAGAGGTCAAAGGAGAATGGCCAGACTCATTCGAGCTGATAGAAAGGCAACAGCAACTCAAATAACCACTCATTCCAACCGAGGTATGCAGAAGAGCATCTCTGAAGGCACAGCACGTCGAACCTTGAGGCAGAAGACCACGCCGGGTGCCACACCTGTCAGCTAAGAAGAGGAAACTGAGGCTACAATTCACAGAGGTTCACCAAAATTGGACAATAGAAGATGAGAAAAATGTTGCCTGGTCTGATGAGTCTCGTTTTCTGCTGCGACATTCGGATGGGAGGGTCAGAATTTGGCATCAACAACATGAAAGCATGGATCCATCCTTCCTTGTATCAACGGTTCAGGCTGATGGTGGTGGTGTAATGGTGTGGGGGATATTCTCTTGGCACACTTTGGACCCCTTAGTACTAATTGAGTATCGTTGCAACGCCACAGCTTACCTGAGTATTGTTGCTGACCATGTCCATCAGTTTATGATCACAATGTACCCATCTTCTGACGGCTACTTCCAGCAGGATAACGCACCATGTCATAAAGCTCAAATCATCTCAGACTGGTTTCTTGAACATGACAATGAGTTCACTGTACTAAAATGGCCTCCACAGTCACCAGATCTCAATCCAAAAGCGTACCTTTGGGATTTGGTGGAATGGGAGATTCATCATTCATCATGGATGTGCAGTCAATAAATCTGCAGCAACTGCGTAATGTTATCATGTCAATATGGACCAAAATTTCTGAGGACGGTTGAGAACCCCAAAGTGAATTCCGCTTTCACCACAGGGTAGCAAGATGCCAGTGCCCTGAATAAATTAATTTCCGTATGCATGCAACATGCGCCAAAAGCATCATGTGATTCCTCAATGTGATTGGGTTTAAAATCTTTCTGTTCAAATGCATTGCGTGGCAGTATTCGTTTATTTTGGCTTCTCGAGAAAACAAAGATACCCATCGCATATGGAACACAGTTAGTAACAGCTGTTTGTGTTGTTAAAAAGGTGTATTTTATTTAATGGCTTGAAACAAATAACAGTTTGGAATTGAAGGTAGAGCAGAAGCAGCGTGCATGTGTGCATTCTCTCTTTGGATGGGTTAAAATGCAGAGCCAAAATTTCCCTTTACAGCATTTCAAATAAAAAAAAATATATGTATTTGTTTGTTTGTTTATTTGTTTAGGGCTTCTATGATGTTCTCCGACGCAACTCTCAGTTGGCAGGGTCTATCATGCAGACACTTCTGTCACAGGTGGGTGGTTGGACTTGTGCAGTATGTGTTAAAACATCTGTGCTTGTTATATTTGTTTTTCCCCTCTGTAGAGCGTGAGCAGTGTATGAATTCCACATTTTTTTCAACATAGGTAAACAATGAACAGCTAGCAATTTGCAAAAAAGACATGCTATTAATCTGACAAAGTGTATTGGATTAGAACTGATGATGGCACCTTTACATTTGGTAAAGCCAATCCAGTGAAATTAATGGAAAAATGAATTTAGATTAACATCATCTTAACAGAAAATCAGGCTTGGAAAAATGTACTATTATGCATATTATTCGATAAATATCGTATGTTAATTTATTTGTTTGTGTGTATGTTTTCTAGCTGAGGAGATACTATGAGCCTGAGCAGGAACTCTTGCCCCCTGTGAAGTTGGAGTCATGCATAAGTGCACAGGGAGACCAGGTCTTCCTCCAGGAGCCTCTGGTACTGTGATCTAAAACTTAGAATGAGGGGGAAAAGGATGGAAGTCTCTTGTTTTATTCAATGACAATGAAAACATTTTAAACGTTCATTGATCATTTAACTTAAGTCTGATTTAGGTTCTGCTTCTGATGTTCAAATGAATTGACATGTTTTAAATTGACATTATAACCAACCAGTTTATTTGTCAGTTGAGAAATTCCAAATGGCCTCATGTAAGTAGCAACATTTACAGAACTTGTGATGATGTCACAGCCTGAGCATGTGTGGTAGAAGTAAAGGAATCTTCCTTCATAAGATAATACACCGCACGCACACAAAACAAAGCAAAGCAGCATGTTTTTTCTAAAAATACATGTAAACCACGAATTAGTTTATAAGCCAAAGCAGAGAATCCCGGACCAAAGAGTATCTGTAATGCTTTAGTACAGTCCGCAATCTGCGGTAAAAGAAGTACATGTATTACATTGCCCCCCTCCAGTTTTAGTCGTTATATAGTTTGTTTAGTTCTTGGACATTAATGTTTCTCTTTATATTAGTTTATAATACAGTCTGATCTTTTTTCTTTTTTACCTTTTTCTTTTTTTCTTCATTCAGGCTCACTTGCTCTCTTGTACCATCCACTGCCTGTTATGGTATCAAAATGTGCGTGATGCTGCCGGAGGTGAGATTGACGATGACGAGGAAAATGAAGAAGGATTCCAGGAGGAACTTCATGCAGTTCTGGAGAGTGTTACTCGGCGCATGGTCAAGTGTGAGCTGGAAGACTTTGAGCTGGTATGTGATGGTGCGGGTTGAAAAAGCATATAAGAGTGAGTTGCAGAAATTGTGCCAGTTTTGGTTTCGGCTGCTGGGCACTGCTTTAGTAAGATGTTTCTGTGTTCCTCACAGTCTATTTAAACTATGAAATGTGTCTGTTTAGCCCCCATAAAAACTTAGCTGTCTGTTATAGGATAAATCTGCAGAGTTCTCCACCACATCTAGTGTTGGAGTGAAGAACAGTATTTATGCCGTGCTGGTGATTGGAGTGTATGAGGTTCTCATTGAATACAACTTCATCAGAGGAAACTACAGGTAATCTGATAGAAGTATATGTTAAGAAGTGTCATGTGTTTACATTTTATTATTATTATTATTATTATTATTATTATTATTATTATTATTTTAGGATTGCTCAGCCCTGTTTTCTTATGGTTTGGGGCTCCATTCTATCGAAAACCTTCTGAGAGTAAATTGGAAGCTTTCTGAAAAAAAATTATTAGGATGGTTACATTTTGTGTATAGCAACTATAAGTTTTACTATAGAATAATCTGCCTAGCAAATGTTATTGTTTCATGTATCTTACAAGGAAGACCAGTGATTTGTACTTGGTGCTCATTTTTTAATGAGGTTGATATGTTTGCTTTTAGCTAGGGTGGAATTAAATAAGATTATTTTTCTTCCCACTCCCTTTCCAATATGTTACAGTTGACAATTTCATTTGCTTCATTCATTTGCTTCATACTTTTCAGTGTTTATTATTTGTAGTTGTAGTTGTATTACGATCATTACTTTCATTATTGTTACTGTTGTTATTACTTCCGCCAGGAGGTTATGTAATCATCGGAGTTTGTTTGTCTGTTAACAGCATAACTCAAAAAGTTATGGACGTATTTTCACCAAATTTTTTACTGAATGTCCGGAAGAGCAAAAGTAACAATCAAATATTACTAAGACTGAGAGAATATAAGCACTCGTAGAACTGAAATGGTACAGCACAAGTTTAAAAAATAAAGAAGAGTTTAGTGACCCTATGGCCTGGCGGAGGTCTGTGCTCTCCGAGTGATTTTTCTAGTTGTTAGTTTTCTCCTTTTAGTCATTTTATTCAATTATCTAATTAATTTATTTTGTTATTGTACAATCTATAAGTACTGTTTCCTGGCTACTATTTGTACACATTTGAAATAAACATTCATTCATTCACACCCAAGATCCAGCAGTTAAGGGTAATGAAAATTTTTTGATGCCTCCAGCACAAAATGTTTTAACGACTGTGTGCCTGTTTGTGTGTGCTTTGAACAGTAAAAGCCGTTTTCAGGTTGTCCTGGAGCTTTTTAATCGCTATTACAAACTGGCAGAGATCTTGAGGGAGAAGTTAGGAAAGAGCCGGACACCCTCTAGTAAAACTCCCCGCAGTCTGCTCTCTGTGGGATTTGTATCTACTTTACTGACTGCCCTATTCAGGTACGTGGTGGTGAGCACGTGTTTATATCAGAATAGTTTAAACTTCATGGATTTTAAGAGGACAAATACAAAATAAGATACAGCTCTGTGGATCACACTAATTTCTAAGCCTTCATTCTGGATTTTGGTGGCTGAATTCTGAACAGATAAACATTGTTTTTATGTTCCGCTGTGCAGGGACAGTGTTCAGAGTCATGAAGAGAGCCTATCAGTTCTACGCTCCAGTGGTGAGTTCCTCCGTTACAGTGTGAGCATTGCTCTGCAGAAGGTTCAGCAGCTGGAGGAGACCGGTCACACAGATGGACCTGATGGCCAGAATTCTGACAAGATCTTCCGTCATCTCTGTGACAACACAAGGTCTCTTTCAAATACTGACTTTGAGCTCTCAGAAAGAACAACTTTCCAGCAACCCTCCATTTAGTCCAAAATGCCAAAAACCATTTTACAATGTTAAATAATTCTTTAAAAAATTCCTGGATTCAGAATTTGATCCAGATGGAATCCAATGGAATCTGGCTTGTTTGAAGCTCTACCTCTGGTAGAAATTCTGTGAAAATCTGCACATAACTGTGTGTAATCCAAGGTAAAGCATAACTTTCTTGATGGAGATAACTATAGCAGAGACGCCTACCAGTACGGATTGTCCGTATTTTGTACGGAAAGTTGATGTCAATATGGTGGTACGTTACAGGGTGCTATTTTGTAGGGAAAAATAAAAAGAGCGCGCGCTCTCTCTGTGTTTTGCACGCTCTTTCTGTCAGTCGTATGATGGTGTTGCCAACCTACCTCTAGATGTTAAGTATGATGTAAAATAAATGTCAATAATATTGCTTACAAATACATTTGTTGGTAATTCATGTGTGTGGAAGGAGTGTTGCTAAACATTTTTCAAAAATACTGAAAAAAGTTGTGAAGAATTCTGAGGTAGGCATCTTTGTTATAGACTTGAGTTTTGTGTTACCAAGGTTGGCCCGTGTTTTGAGATTGATGGTTGCAAGGTTAAAAGAGTTGCCACCACTTAGTTATTCACTATTGTCCAGTGCCCATACGAAAGTAGTACACTTTCTTCATCCAACTTTTACAAGTGGACACTACTTAATCTTATTTTATTGGTAAGGCGTAAGAGTGTCGACCCTGCAATGTCCTGAAATGCTGTCCAGGGTGTGCTTAGCCCTCATCCAGAGGTGGCCCAGATGGGTGCCAGCCGCCCCGCGACCCTAATTAGGATTAAGCAGTTTAGAAAATGAATGAATGAGTAAGGCATAAGAAGTTTTTTTAATGTTAACCTTTTTTTTTTTTTTTTTTTTTTTCCCTCAACACCTTGAAGTGTACTGATGTGGCGATACACCAACATCCCATCATCTGTGGAGGATGCTGGGAAGAAGGAGAAGAGTTACAGTGTGTCTTTACTGTGTCTGGAAGGGTTGTTGCGTATCTTTAGCACCATACTACAGCAGTACCCCACCAGAGTGTCCAACTTCCTCTGTTCTCTTGGTACGTGACTATATACAAATGAAAGAATGTATACTACTTGTACTATACGTGTGTGTGTGTGTGTGTGTGTGTGTGTGTACAGTGGCTTGAAAAAGTATTCATACACCTTGAACTTTTCCACATTTTGTCACATTCCGACCACAAACATAAATATATTTTATTGGCATTTTATGTGAAAGATC